>OX101792.1:24739120-24744120 GCA_944452715.1 Ophion slaviceki
ATATATATATATATATATATATATATATATATATATATATATATATATATATATATATATATATATATATATATATATATATATATATATATATATATATATATATATATATAGGCGGGGGGTAGTGAATTCCTCTCTCTCCACCTTCACTACCCCCCCGCCCCCTTGATATGAGTGTTGCAATAAAGATGGACCATTAGTTCAATCAAATAGAAAAATGCTTAACTCTACAAATATTCTATTTAAGGTAAATTTAAAAAAAATAACTAGATCCATTCAGTGAACTTGACTAAATTGTTTTTTTGAACAGATGAAAATGTTAAACTGATGAAACCGAATTACAGATTTATTAGGATCAAATAAAATATGTAGTTATTGGACGGTATTAAATAGATTGATTTTCTATAAATAAACATTTTTAAAATTAATCATTTTAATAATGGAATGCAATAGGAAAAATTTGGTTCTATGAAAATCTAGTTAATACAAATTTTAAAAAAATCAAAATAGACGCGGTTAGTTAATATCATAATATTTAGCGGGAAAAAAATAAAAATATGCTTCATACATACACGTGGAAATATTTTTTTAAATTTTCGACGTGCTAAAAACGAAAACAAGGAAAAATCAAACATCTTATTTGAAATCGACGGTAATCGGCAGTCGCCATTTATCAAACTGATTATTGAATAAACAAAAAAAAACAAAACGAACAAAAACAAAAAGAAAAAATCGAATGAGGTTGAATTCTAAACCGACAATTTCAATCCTTCAGAACATGAAATAGACTATAATTAACACCCTATCGTTCCATATAGAAATCAACATTATATGTTATTTAGATATACACTGCCAGCTAAAAGTTTTCGGACACTCCACATAATCGCAAAACTTTTGAGCGCTGGATAATTGCCAAATAATGTTAGAGTAATATAATTCATTTCATTTATTATTTCACGAAGATACTATAAAGATCTATATGATTAAGTAATTTCACAGAGCTTTATAGTATCTTCGTAAAATAATTTTTATTCCTACCATAAGTTTGCAATGATCCAAAGTGATATTGAGTTTTGCAGTTATCTGAAGTGTCCGAATACTTTTGACTGGTAGTGTATATTCGAATATATTAACGCAACCACATATTTCGAGTATTATATATATATATATATATATATATATATATATATATATATATATATATATAATATATAAAAAGTATTATATAATATATACCGTCGCTTAAATGTTTGGATACACCAGTCGATATTTCTTGCTGCACTAAAAGTCACATAGCTGCGTAAAAAAAAGATAAACCAAATTTACCGAACCGAGTTTTGACGGGAATAAATTCAGCTGTATATTGCTTTTCCTGAAATATTTTTTTTATCATTTTCTTTTCGACCCGGTACGCACTTTTATACGTGACTGATTTTCGGCTTTTTTCGACCATCAAGAATTGAACGCATGACTTATGGAAAAAAAATTGTTACGTTTATCCATGATGAACTTTAAACGGGGGTAGTAGGAACTTCATTTGCGTTTTTTATAAAGTTTTGTACGATTTTTTTCGCAATGTTATTTCATTTTTGCTAAAAAGACTAATTCTAGATAATGCAATGTAACTCAAGAACTAGAGGGCTTAAGAAGAAATGTCAAGAACGAAAAATCGTCGCGTAAGCTTACTGAACCTACTGGGTAGGACTGGCATTTTTTAAAGAATTTTCCTGTGAGATTTTTTCTCACAGGAAAATGCCTATTAATCCGATAGAATTGGAGTAAGACTGTATACACAAGCATTCTTTTATCAATTGCCTATAAAATAATAATAAATCGACATTGAGCAAATTTGATTGTTTTCGCATATTAATATTGGACTATTAATTTGATAAGGGGACGATGTATTTTTATTAATTTCGTATTATTTTCGTCATCGAACGGGTTACCGATCAGGTCACAATGGAATGATGATGGAGGAGATATCGAATTTGGGCCGAAAGCAGGTTAGGTGGGGTCGAGGCAACAGTTTGAGGTTGAAAGCAGGTTAAGGAGGCCTGTGCTCTGCACGTTTCACTGAAACTGGGGGTCGAGAGAAGGTTTCGGAGGTCTAACAGAGGCTACCCTGGGCCAAGAGGAGGTCTCTTCATGGCACTGAACTCGACAAATGAGGTTTCGTAGGTTCAACGGAGGCTGGCGGCTTATGTATTACAAAAGAAATGGGTCCTGCGAGGGTTCAGAGGAGGCTAAAAATTTCGACTCGGGTTACTAGGTGCGCAACTAAGTTTCCAGGTTTTTTTGACCAATGAAATATCGAAAATTTCAAGACAAATACAAAAAATGGTTCATTCGAAGTATTGTCCCTCGCTATTTACACATTTTTGCCATCTCTCTGGCAAGACATAAATACCGCGACGATAAAAAGACGCATCTTTGGACTGAAAGCATTCGTCCAACCAATTTTGCACTGCATCGTAATTGGCCAAGTGTAGCCCACCCAAGCCATGCGCCATCGAGCGGAACAAGTGATAGTCTGAAGGGGCCAGGTCTGGTGAATACGGCGGGTGCGGTAGCAGATCCCATTTCAGTGTTTTTATGGTGTCCTGGACGATGGAACTGCGATGGCACGGAGCGTTGTCGTGCTGCAATATCACACGTTCGTGTCTCGTGTCCCATTCTGGCCGTTTTGTGAGCAATGCGTGGTTCAAATTGATTAGTTGTTGTCGGTAGCGATGCCCATTGACAGTTTCGCCCGGTTTCAGCAGCTCATAGTACACGATTCCTTTCTGGTCTCACCAAACGCAGAGCATTGTCTTTTTTCCGAAGCGATTTGGCCGTGCCGTCGATGTTGACGCTTCGCCAAGTGAAAGCCACGATTTTCTGCGTTTGGGATTCTCGAAATATATCCATTTTTCATCGCCAGTAACAATTCGATGCAGGAAACTCTTTCTGTTCTGCCGCAAAAGCAACATTTCAGAAGTGGCTCTTCGAGTTTTCATTTGTCTCTCAGTCAACTCATGCGGCACCCACTCTCCTTCCTTATGGATTTTTCCCATGGAGTGCAAACGTTTGGAAATACATTGCAGAGTCACATTTAATGCCTCGGCAAGTTGATCTTCTGTTTGAGAGTCATCTTCATCCAATAACGCTTGCAAATCGGCGTCCGCAAATATTTGCGGTCTTCCCGAGCGCTCCTTGTCCCTAGTCTCAAAATCACCACTTCTGAACCGCTTGAACCAATCTTCACACCTTGTTTTTGATGGTATATGTTCGTCGTAGGCCTCCTCAAGTAACCGACGTGCTTCAGCTACTGTTTTTTTAGGTTCAAGCAGAAAAGCAATGCTTCCCGCAAATGCCGTTTATTTGGCACAAACTTTGACATTTTCGAGGTTAGAAAAAAAAGTCGTTGTGTTGCGATATTTGTTTATATTACGACTGGGTATTCTTAACAGATGTCCAAGCTATAAAGACACCCAATTTCCGACCTGTATGCCGACTACATGTGTCGCTAGCGCCATCCATGTGCGAAACCCGGGAACTTAGTTGCGCACATAGTATAAAGAAATTTGATTTCGTTACATCGTTTAATCTTATATGTACATGTACCAGGTGTAAAAGTATGAAACCGGAATTTCCCTATAGATGGTGCTAGCCATCAGTTTAGGGACCGTAAGACCGCTTCTGCAGCGCCATCATCTCTCCCTAACAGCTGACGAAGATTTTCAACACACGACAACCCAAGTTCCCTACACCGGTATATTTTTCTATAACCTTAAACATGTCGAGTTTTGTGCCTACGAACTACGATTTGCGGACAGCATTGGTTTTCCGTTATCATTTGAAGAAAACTGCTGCAGAATCGCATCGAATGCTTGTCGAAGCTTACGGTGAACATGCTCTTGGTAAAACACAGTGGTTCGAGTGGTTGAAAAAATTCAAAAGTGGTGATTTTGACGTGAGAAACGAAGAGCGTGGGAACCGAAAAAGTTCGCAGACAACGAATTGCAAGCCTTATTGAATGAAGATGATACTCAAAGTCAACAAGAACTCGCGGATCAATTGAATGTGACGCAGAAAGCTGTCTCCATTCGTTTGAAAAACCAAAATATGGAAAAAGGCAACACAAAGTCCTTTTGCTCCATGATAATGCTTCATCATACACAGCAAAACGAGTCAGGGAAACGATCGAGGCGTTCAGTTGGGAAATACGAGCGCATGCGGCTTATTCTCCAGACTTAGCTTCGTCCAATTATCATCTATTCGCATCAATGGGACACGCTCTCGCTAAACAACGCTTCAATTCGTATGAAAATATACGAAAATGGCTCGACAACTGGTTCGCTTCAAAAGAAGAACTGTTTTTTGGCATGGCATTCATAAACTGCCGGAGAGGTGGGAAAAATTAATAAATAGCAATGGAGATTATTTTGAATAAAATATTTCTTATCATTTTCAAACAAAAGACATGTAATTTTTACAAAAAGATTCCGGTTTCATACTTCTACACCTGGTATATGTCGATTTTTACACTTTGATTGATTTCTATAGATTTGTATGATTAGGTATACAATAAATTTCGATTATTTATTTATTGTTACAATTTTATATCTACCAATTGCATTTGTAAAAATAAATAAATATACAAATTCATTGTATAATCATGTAAATTAATAAATGTATAGTTAGTTATTTTGAAAAATGTATATATATACAGACTATTATTTATTATATACAGATTCGCCTAACAATGTACTCCAAATCCTAAATTTGCAAAGAGTAAATTTGTCATGCCTAAATATAAATTTGTAAAAATAAATCCATAACATAAATTTATCATATAATATAAATTCATGAATATATATTTGTTTATTTTTACAAATTTAAATTTACAAATCGATTTTAGAATACCCTGCTAGGAGAATTTATTCACATATCTATAAAGATGCTCTTAACAATGTACTCTAAATCCAATTTGTGAATATAAATTAGTAAAAGAAAATAAA
>OX101792.1:24746620-25001620 GCA_944452715.1 Ophion slaviceki
GGGATTGAGAATATAAAAAAAAATCAAAGTATTAGAAATAGTAAAAATAGTGAAAATATTAATATGATTTACCCGATCAGTGTACGTTATAAATATATAAAAGATCTAAAACATCAAAAGGATTGACAATATTAAAAATAGCAAAGTATTGAAAATATTAAGAATATTAAAAACATTAAAAATATTCGAAATGATTAAACTCTAACAATTTGAAATATATGTTTTCGAGGGGAAAATATTGAAATTATCGTCTGAGGAAAAAAATCGAGCTATTTTTATTCTAATTTTAATATATCAAAAAATATTAGAAATATTACAAAGATTAAAAGGATTGAAAATATAAAAAATATCAAACATATTGAAAATATTAAAAATGATTTCAAAGATTTAAAATATTGCGGATATTAAAAATAGAAAAAATGTTTACAATGTCAAAAATATTACGAATATCAGAAATATAACAAATATTAAGAATATTAGGAATATTAAAAATATTAGATATATTAAAAATGTTTGAAAGTATTACAATCTAGGGATTTTAAATGTCAGTTTTTGAGGAAAAAATATTAATATTATTGTCTGTCGAAAAAAATATCAAAATCCAAAGAACTTAAATGTAGATTTTGGGGGAATGGCGAATATCAATTAGGGGCTTAAAAGGAAAAGTAACTAAAAATCTAGGCTTCTTAAATCTACGTTTTTGAGGCAAAAAATATTAAAATACGCTTTTGAGACAAAAAAATGTTAAAACAAGTTTTTGAGACCAAAAAGGTAAGAATATTACAATTTCAATCAATAATTATACCTTGCAGATTGCATTCGCCTCAATACATTCCAGCATGGCGTTTCGATGTACCTTAGACGCGATCGTTCCGTTTCTCCCCTCATCTCACTCTTTGCAAGCTCGTTGGATTTTTGCACCGCGTCTATGCGTTTACCTGTATCAAGGATAAAAAGTTTCTTTTTGCTCGATTGGCGAAGCCGAGACAGGCTTCTCGCCAAGATCAAATTGGTTCGAACTCACGAGGGAAACCGATCGAGCTTCCACCGCTTCGGCAGGAGCACGGGGGTCCCTAGGATCAAGGGAGAACAGGATTCCTCCTCATCTCTTCACAGAGCGAAGATGGCAAAATTCCTCGGCGTATAGAGACCCCGTGACTGATGATCGCCGACACGCAGCTTCGTTTCCGGTCGAACGTCAACATCCGGCGTGATGATTTCCCGCGAGAATGAATTCTCCTCCCAATGATTGAAGCTACAACATGCTGCCAAAATCGACCCGCGAAGAAGAAGTTCAATGGGCATTGATGACGATTGTGACAAGCTTTTATTTAACTTGACTTGGTGTGAGATGACTCGACTTCATGTGTTCTCCAGGATTTCTCCTGACAATCAACCAATAATAACACCGGTTCGTTTCGACGGATTAATCCCTCTTTGCAAAAATGTCAGAGCGTTAGCAAAATCAATTAAAGACTAAACAGTGGAAAATAATTTATTTATAATAAGTACATTTTTATAATTATATTTTTATAATTTATTTATAATGAGTACATTTTTTAACAAGCTTTTATTTAATGTACTAAAAAGTAGAAAATATTTTTTTTACCAAGTCACCTTTATGAGATTATAAATAAAAGCTTGGGGCCCTTAAAATTTAGACATATAATCTTTAATTTGTTCATCATAAATCCGTTAACATATCAACTGCATTTAATTTACTGCAAAACAATCGTAGATTTCCTAAATAATAATCCCGAAACTGTGTGTAAACGTGTGATAATACTGTCTCCAATTACTATTGTGACAAATTGAATACGGTTAATGAAACTGAATTTATCAAACTTATTAAAGATTTAAAAAGTTGAGCGCCCGAAACTTTTATTTATAGTCACATGTACGTGACTTCGTAAAAAAATGAATTTCTACTTTTTAGTACATTAAATAAAAACTTGTTTATTCTTTCTTATTTTTCAGTTGTGTATATACTGTGGGCCGCTATGGTTTTTATTGATCGAACATGTGTGATAGGATCCTAAGTGACTAATTATCATATATTTATCTTACGATTATTGTTGACTTGCATTGTTTGTCGTTTCTGACTAACACGTGCTTTTATACACTGAGAAAAATAACCAATTGAATCAAAAATATATATTGGTTGATTCAAATAAATGTCTGGTCGCGGAGTGCCACTGATATATGAGATTGTTACAATACTATAAGATATCAGAAAACGTGATTGATTCAAATACCATTATTTTATTTGAAAATCTCTTCTGTTCTCTGAATATCTACATTATTCTTCAAATAAAATTATATTCTATTGAAATCATTCTATATTCGATCCGTAGATGTATGGATGAAATAATCAAGCGGTTGCTACATTTTTTATTTCGTACAAAAATATAATCAATAGAATGAATTATTTCCTTACTACATCGAAACGAATATGCCATGAGACGTAAGTTTTTCAATTTGTTTTAAATCTTAAATAAAAAGTGAGCATTAAAATGATCATCCACGATAATAGTGGAGAGAATATCAGATATCCAATGGAATATCGATGGACAGAATATCAGATATTCAACTGATAAGAACAGATACTACACTTTGATCTTAGCCACAGGCCACGAAGCGATACTCTTTAGAGTTTCTCCGGCGTTCAAGTAGATTTTCGGTTCGCGCTACGCTTACGAGAAACGAGCGCGCGTGCGGCTTCTAGCGGTTACTCCGCGAACTACGGGATTCCTTACACCTATAATTTCGTTGGCGCTCGGCCATGATTTGGTTGAATTTTTTCAACCAAATGCGCAAGAAACAAATTTTATTTTCGCATAATTTTTGAACCAATTCAGACATTTGCTTAATATTTTTCAATCAAAATAAAATATTAATATTTTAACGAATAATGTACTTGAAAATCAATATCGGATATGGCGAGAAAAATAAAATAACATATTTACTCAATAGAAATTTTATCTGAATCAAACGAACGAAATTCAATTTTTCTTGTGTACTCGAATCAACAATATTCATATTATGAATTGAAACGCTTTTTTTGTTCGTTGCAGAAAATGCATTCAAAACTATATAATTTGTTCGTGATAATTTTTTAGATAGTTTCAATAATTGTTCTCGGCTAACAATATATCTTTTGAATGAAAAAAAACTTTTAATTTTATCATGTTATTAAAGTCAATAGTGTTTTGTTCGGACTAATAAATCCGATTATTTACACCAAGAATTTTACAATTGAATCAACGAAATTCCATTCAATAACACCAATGATATTGGATCAATGATTTTTTTTCTCAGCGTAGGATTTATAAGTAGAATGCAAGCTCTAATGAGTTTGTATTTTATGTCTTCATTTATTTTGCTGTTCCAGCCAAAATGATACGCAGCATGTATGTTGTTTTGCGTGCTTTGTTTATGATGAATGGGCATTTGAGATGAATTTATCGAGCGTAATGGAGACGTACTTGCTTCGATCCTTTGACGTAGACAGAGGAGATTGACTTTTGCTTCGCCAGGCTCGAAAAATCTGAACTCGAACTTGAACGAGCCAACTGTGTCACGCTTCGTCACGTACACCACCATCACGCGCCTTCTCCTACTGCACTCAACCAGCCATAGCTCGCTCATGAGAGTCCAACCACCGCGCAACGGCCGGAATTATCCCACGTTCGTGGCCTCCGGCCATTATTTACTTCCATATCGCTCTTGGATGTAGCGTAATTATTATTTCTACGCTCGTAACGTAATTAAGCCGCGAATAATGGAAGCATTATGCAACCGCGCTGGAACAGCTACTTTTTTTCCTCGGAGCCCCCGCGGACATGTAAGAGACTTTGGACGGTCTTGCGAATTAACTACGGTGTTCAGTTATTGAGCCGAAATTAGATGGCTCGGCTTTAGATGCTTTTTTAGCAATGAAAATTCAACTGTATGGTTATGGTACTTCTTGCGGAGTCCGATTTTGGAAATGAGGCTTGGCTGAACTCGTAAGCTTGAAATTGAGAAAATGGAATTTTTTTATTAAACAGGTTTATAGCCTAGGGTTTTAACTTTAATTTGCAACGAAGATCTTGGAAAAATTCGATAAATTGACCGAGTTGGGATGATTTTTGTGAAGGGCCAGATCGCTCGCTGAGTGAAGATTATGAATTTATGAGACCTACAAAATTATGGTTTGTTAAGGGGTTACCCCCACTTGCGTTTTTTAAAAAATCGATTTTTTTTATTGCATTTTTTTGAAGTGCAATTTGAAGTGCAGTTTTTTTTGATGCCCGGGATTGATGACTCTATGTAAGTTTACAAAAAAAAAAATATTTTCTTCGTGTAAACTGAAATTGAAACTTTAAACGCGTTTTTCTGAAAATGGCATTTCTGAAGTCGGTAACCAAGATTACTCGAACACTAATGAACCGATCTTCTTGAAATTTTGCAGGCTTATTTAATACATAAAAATGTAGTCTTTAATCGTTCAATTTTTTTTTCGAAAAAATGGCCGTTTTATAGCCAAAAAACGGCCGTTTTTTTTCGTTAAAATCGAACCATTAACTTTGACTGTCCGCCATTTTGTGAAAAATGAATATTTTTAAAAATCCTTCGATTAAATACTAGTTTATACTTATATTTGACTAAATCCATCCGCATTTTTTTTTCAGATGATCCACTTCGCCGCAATGTTGGTCACCGCAAACCGTGTATATAAAAACATTATTTCATTGACGGCCATTTGCCACTAAACAATGTAATATTTTTCAATAAAAAAATTACTGAAAGTTCTTCAAGATGTGTTCTTTAAGATGGTATATTGATCGATTAAAAAAGTTTTGTAGTTTTCTTTAAAAAAATTCATGAAAAAGGCCTTTTTTTTGCGCTACAAGTGGGGGTAACGCCTTAAGGCAGGACACCATTGTGACTAACGAAAATAAACGATTTTTTTGCATTCCGGCAAAGTATAAGGACATATTCAAGAATATGTGAAAAAAATGTCAAGTTGAAAGATTGAAAATTGACGAAATTACAGGGGATTTAGTCAGAGCAGGTAGCGCAACAATTTACGTATACTAAAACTATCAATGGCATTTTTCTCGAAACGACTTTTCTCGACCTGGCCGGAATCATAACTCTAGTTATAATTGTCCGATTTACGTTTCGAAAAACCAAAATTACCGTAACTGCAGTAGCTATCGTTGTACGTTGTCATTTTTTTATTTAGTATTTTTTAGACCCCCAATATAAGTAAAAATTTCGCCAAAATTACACTTTTTTGTGAACACTCGTTATTTTGTGATTTTTTTTCTCGAAAAAAGAAACATTTACGTACAACAAGAACTTCATTTATATAGATTATAAAACTTTGTTGTTTTTATCTTCCAGACGAACCACTGTCAAGTTATCGATCCGGCCGTGGGACTATTTTTTTTTATACAGAGATTTTTTTGTTCCTCTATTATATCTTAATAACTTTATTGAATTTTAATTTTTTAAAATAAAGACTTACACGAGATAAGTTTATTATATGTCTAATAACATGCCTTTTTTCCAAATCCCAAATGAATAAATTAGTAGATTTAAAAAAACGGAAAGAACGACCTTTTTCGGCTCGTCACAGTGGCATCTCCTTAAACGATGTAAGTCGTAAATCAAAATCGATTCGTCTGATTCACTGCAAATTCGGACAGAGCATAGTCTAAAACATTTTCTATCGCACGACAGGATGATTTTTTAAATATGTCTGTCCATTCGTTTATAAGGAATGATTGAGGTTGTTTTTTTTTTGTAAAAAATCGATTTTTTTCCACAACTTGCCATTATCGTAATTTTCAAAAATTCAATAGAGTATCCGTTTCTACAAAAATTCTACTACTATGCTCAATGTACATTTTTTTAATTTTGAACTAAAATTACATTTTTTACTTTTTAACTAACATAACAGTTTTTTAACAATAACTGCATAGTTTATCAATGTTTTTCAATTTAACAAAAAACTCTTGCCAAGCCTAAGTGTGTAAAGACAAGTTGTTGGCAAAATCCTGACGCCGTCACCCAATACTCTCATCATAAAAAAAAGCCTGCACAGGCCCCAAGCCTGTGCAGGCCGATCAAATGGAAATTCCTTTTCGTGCTTCTGATGGACATTTTCCAGAACCTGATTTTTATTTATCGCCGACAAATTCTGCATTCCAAGAGGAATTTTGAATTTTCGATAGTGTTACTTTTTTGACGTTTCCTAAACGTCATTTAGTCGCGTTCCCTCACACAACTTCAAAGTAAAGCTACAAATATCGTAAACGAAAGAGTCACAGGAAATTTCATAATTTTTTCGACCCCGAAGCGTGGAGAGAAAAAATGCTAATACCGCACATTCGTGGACGAATCTGACTCGTTCGCATTTGCTCGTACGTATTCGAGCCGCGATGCTTCCTCGTTGGCCCACAGCCCGAGTACAATTGTTTCGTCCAACATTCAAGCACGTAACGAAAAAAAAATAAAAAAATACGCACACATGCCAAGCACACAGCCGGGTTGTGCATCAAGGTAGTTTTGATGTGTTGGTGGATTACCAGTGAGCCTCTTGAGTATACGGTTTTAACATTTCTTTTCCGATCCCCGTCAAAGGGGCGAGGAAAAAACCTTTTGGCGAGGAAAAAAATTTGGGCGATTTTCATGATTTTTTTTTAAAGGAAAGATTTCTTCACCATTTTTTGAGACCTAAGGTATATTTTATTAATACTTTTGGCTGTTACATCGTATTTTTATTTATTTATTAATCTCTTCAAAACTGGCGTGAGGTATAGTTAAAAACGAATCGTCCGATTTTGATGAAATTTAGTATAAATTTTTCGAATCTTACACGGAGAGAATTAAATGTTAAAAATTACTGTGCAGTAACGGTAACCAGATGACAACCCTGAAACTTCGCTTATTATTACTGAGTAAAACACAGATTTTCACGAAAATAGAATAAAATTTCTTCTTCAGATAGAACATTTTACCAGACTTTCTAGTAAATTTTGATGTGTAACAAAATACGCAAAACTTAAATTTAAAAAATATATAATATCAGCGAAATTTTACTGTGCATTTTATTATTTCATGCCTTTCAAAAATGTCTATAAAAAAGTATCGTCTTTATAACAGTTATTTTAAGATTTATTATAAAATTTAATGAGTGTTATAGGAAAATGTATTGTGCTCTCGGTAAACATTATCGTGCGCGCTTGGTTAAAATTATCGTGCAGCACGGTACGGTAATTTTGAGGCACTGCATGGTAAAAATTCCCCTCATACCTTCAGAATGGTATGGTGGGGGGGCTAAGTAGGGGAGCGCGGTCGCGTATCAGTGGTCGATTTATTCCTATGTGACGCGATGGGAGATCCCAAAAAAATTTCGTCTAAACTGCATATTTCACGGTCTCGTTGCGAGAAAGTGAAACGTAGCGATCGTGTTAATCGCGACAGTGTTTTTGGTTATATTATACATATAACACGTAAGTAATGGAAATAAACATTTTATTACAATGAGAAATGTACTTTTAAAGTTTTGGCTGAACAAAGTATTTGTTGTCGTGGAAATAATTTTGTTGCTGTTTTTTTGTCTCTACAAATTAAAATTCGGCGTGGTTGACAATAAGAAGATAGAGGCAGTTGATAGGCTTAGGCGTAGTTGATCATAGGCGCGAAAATGGTAAGCGGTCAATTTCTGTACTTATCAACCACTTAAGTTTTTGATTATTGTAAATTGTCATCATAATAATAACTAATAGTTGAAAAATTCGACGTGATAACGTAACATACCGTTGGAAGATTCGTGATTATACATAGTTTTTGCACTACATGCTGTATAGTTTTGTTTGATATTTAGTTTTTTGTCACGTAAAGTCTTCAAAAATATAAATTAAATAATCATTTTTGTAATACAGTAACAATACGTATTTTCAGGTTGACAGAAGCCTTGACATTCCAATAAACGTAAGAATTAACGTAGTATCGGTCATTGTCAATACTCTTGAATATTGTCTATTCGTCAGTCGATAAATTTATTAATTCAAAATATTAGGAAGTCCACACTACTTTGTTAGAGACCACGGATGGAAAATTAATTCTCCAATCATACCGGAAAAATATCGGATTCCCGAAAAAAAAACGTGCGCAATTTGTTGGCAAGAACATTATTGAGGAAAGAAAAGGATGATGCTTTTCGAGGTGTGCGGATTGAAGAACATCCTCAACGTCTTGATAAATTCATGTAAGATATTTTCGTTATACATTTGTTCCGAAAAACGCGCTTTATATACATTTCTGATGTACATGAAGTTTGCATCGTTGCTATCCAACGGTTTCATTTTTTTTTTTCGATTTTGTAATTTCCTATTTTTTCTTGGTCAGTTCGGCTCTAGTTGCTAAAGAAATATGGTAAAATGAATAAAAAATATTTACGGCCACCGGGACCAACCAAACAAAATCGAAAAAAAAATGAAACCGTTGGATAGCAACGATGCAAACTTCATGTACATAAATTTCTGATCTTGGATACTCGACGGTGTTTAAGCTTGAGTCGCCGGATTCATGGTGTGGTCTTGCGAGGGACAAAGAAGGGACAAAACGTGAAGACAAAAAAGATGGGAACACAAAGGAAAAAGATGTGAAGCGTGCAATTATGTAAGGGAAAGGGGAGGGAGGGAGCCTCGGCCAATTGGTAGCCCCGGCTATGCCAGATGCAGACGGATGACTTCTCTTCTATATAGCTAAGATTAGCATGAAACTCTGTCTTCTTGGCTTAGAAAATTTATATTCATTTATATGTACATTTTTTTTAATTTAAATAGCTTTTGTTAATCAAAAATTTCACGTGTATTTGAAAATTTATCCAAATCATCTATGTCAAACCAATGTTTATACTTTTTTTGCAGCATAAAGGCAGACAGATTCGTGGATCTTGCAGCTCAAATAGAAGTATTGTTTCCAGGAGAAAATAAATACACGTATTATTCTCCATATAGACGCGCGCGAAATGTCCGGATAAACCCTTCCGGAACATTGTACGAACATTACCAATATTTGAAAAGTTCATTAAGAAAAAGCAACATTTTGGAACGTGTGCATGAACTGCCCCATGAACAACCAGCCATTACCGGTAAGAACGTTTATATTTTGAAATTATAAAAAATAACGATAACTTTTAACCTTTTTTTAAACTCGAATTAATGTTAATTTCATTTTTTTTCAATATAGATGTTGAATCGGAATGTCTTGCCTGGCTGAGAAATCATATTGAGCCAGAAGAAACGGTTTTCTCAAACTGGAGATCATCATTTAATGCCCGGAAAATTCTTTTGAGCCAAGGTACAACCGTGTCAGAATATTTCAACACATTTCCCAGTCTGAGGAACCAATTTGGCAAAGAATTGGTAAGAATACAATATTGAATGCATGTTGCTTTTATTACATGTTTATAAAATACTAAATAACCATCGAAATTATTAATGCAGTTGGAGTCTGATTTCAAAAAAATTCAAATCCCGGACGGAAATTTTTTCGACACTTGGGACGAAGTCCGGGATTTTTTGATCGCGGAAATTAAGGGATGCGAAAAAATAAAAGACGTGGCAGATAAAGCCTTCGTACATTTGCTGCCAACTCTACTATTGCGTATGTAAAAAAACCTATTTATTTTATATATATTTTGTCCATACGTTGCATCCTCGAGAAAAAAAAACTGATTTTATAATACATTGAACTGGAATTGCAGACAATAAAGACGTCATCATTTTGCACTTGCTGCCATATTTGATAGACGGATCGCGACCCCAGAAAAGGAAGCGGAACGCTGGGGGAAATGATCCAAATGTCAACCACAAATGGGCAATTGTGGAAAGAAGGGCATGTTTTTTCATACACATTGAGGTAAATGCAATGTCTCGATAAAATTTTATTAATTCTGATTAATATGTACACGTTATGCTTAGAAAAAAAGAATAATAAATTTCAATCAATAATTTCCAACCCACTCAACAATAAATATGTTTTTTGTACAGACAGCAGAGAATTTGCACACCACGCTGGAAAGAAGAAAAGATGAGCTTCGGTCAAATCGTCTAACGCTGCAGCCTACGCCGATATTTGTGGGACCATTACTTGCCATTGAAGCAGCCTACGTATTAATTAATGACACGCTGTATGCAGTCGATTCTCCACTGCACGCAATCGATTGTTGCTTCAAAGCATTTACAGCTTTAGACTGCGCATTTCCGGAACCGGCTAAATCGCTTTGGACATTTATCCAACAGGCATTTTTCAAAATTTTTTCACGGACAGATATTCCAAATCGTTCGGTCAATGTTTTGGTCGGACAAATTGAAAACTTATCAGCAATGCGTTGAAGACTGAATCTTCTCTTTCTTTATTTTCGAGAATTATTTAACATCATGTTCAACTGTCATAAATGCAATGGGTTATATCCCAGCCATATAATATATTTAAAACATTTCAAATTGTGTCATCCAAATCTATCGGAATATAAATGTGGAATTTCTACTTGCTCAAGAACTTTTTCTTCACTAAATTCACTTCAGAAGCATACACGATCGAAACATATAAAGATAAACGTCAAATCGGATAAAAAGCAGGTTTTGTCTTCTCATTCACAAAGTAGTTCGACAGTTTCAAGCTGTAATATTAATGATAGAATCACTTCACCGATCGAAAATACATCACGCCATGTTGCAAACATTATTCAAACTGAAAACGACAAGCTGGGTTCAAATTCAACAAAAGAAATTGATGCAGGTACTCTTTTCGTCGCAAAATTATTCGAATATCCGGATCTTCCGAGACTCAGATCGGTCGATATAATAAATCGGGTACATTCTTTGATTAATAACGTAGTAAGCACAATAGAAACCGAAGTTGTACAATCCATAAAAGCAGCTTCATCAAATGAGTCCGGACTTTTACAAAATGTGCAAAAAATTTTTGCAGCAAATAATTCACCACTAGAAGATTCATTGTCTGAGTGGAAAAGCTTGAAAAAATTTGAACAATTAGGTACATATATAGCACCACAAGCCTATATGTTGGGAGAAAGATACGAATATCGTAATAAAAACGGTACACAAATATTAAAAGCGGTACCTGTGGTTGCGCAATACATTCCCATTCGATTTGTTTTGAAGCAGTTTTTTGAAATGCCCAATCTACTAAACGAGACGTTAAGCTATATGGATTGTTTAAAAGAAAACCCTGAAATTTATTCGAATGTAATCCAAGGTCCACTATGGCAAAAAATTTCGTCCAAATTCAACGACGATATTGTACTTCCGTTATTTCTTTCCTTTGATGATTATGAAACTAACAACCCTCTAGGGTCTCATAAAGGAATTTCGAAATGTGCTGCCCTATATATTTCTATTCCTTGTTTACCACCACGATTGGTTTCCAAGTTGGAGAACATATTTTTGTTCGTTTTGTTCAACACTTTAGATCGAAAAGTCTTCAAAAATAACATCGTGTTCATTAAAGTCACCGATGAACTTCTATTTCTGGAAAACAAAGGAATTACAATTAACGTAAACGGCAATGAAAAAAATATTTTTTTCAAACTAACGTTAATTATCGGAGATAATCTTGGACTGCATTCTATTCTAGGGTTCAATGAAAGTTTTAACTCCCATAAATGTTGTCGATTTTGTCTAATTGATAAAAATAATATCAATGATTTTTTTGAAGAAGACGGATCTCTGCTTCGAAATAAGCAAAATTATGATGAAAGTTTAATTAAAAACAACTCAAAAGAAACAGGTATCGTCGAAAAGTGCATTTTCCATTGCATGCCAGATTTTCATGTAACGGAAAATTCGTCGGTAGACGTTATGCATGACGTATTGGAAGGGATTTGTCAATACGACCTCGGTTTAATTTTGAATGAGTACATAAAAAAAAAAAATACTTCTCATTACAAGAATTGAATGAACGCGTGCGAGGAGTTTATTTCGGGCAAAGTAAAAATAGACCTCCAGAAATTCTTTCGACACATATTGAAAAAAAAACACTTAAGAATGTCGGCTTCGGAAATGTTGTGCTTCGTTCGTTATTTCTGTATAATCTTAAGCCATTTCGTTCCTGATTATGATGAGACATGGGAATTAGTCCTATTATTATGTAACTTGGTCGAAATGATTGCCAGTACCGATGTTGATGCACAGTTTTTCAACTTACTCAGAGTAAAAATTTCCGAATATTTGCAACTATTAGTCTCGATATACCCTGGTTGCATGAAACCAAAACATCATTTTCTAGTGCACTATCCGACTGTAATGATGATGTCAGGGCCGCTCTGGAAAATGTCATCAATACGGTTTGAAAGTAAGCATCGTGAGGGTAAAATTTCATCCAGAGCCTCAATAAGTAGAGTCAATGTTTGCAAAACTATCGCCGTTAAACATCAGTTGCAATTAAATGACAAATTTCTAAACAAAAATATTTCAGCCCCATGGTCATGCAATCCTAACTTGATCCGTAAGGTAGCGACAATCGATTTGCCAGGTTTACCCTTTATCGAGGAGTTATTACCTCCGGGCATACAAAAATCAAGGGAAGTTGATACTATCAACAAAATAGGTATCAATAACAGCGCAATTAAAGAAAATAGCGTAATAATAATAGCAGCAGAAGATGGCCCAGTTTTTTATATTGTAAGCGTTATTATTATTCATAAGACAAGATTTTTTTGTATTGTTAAAAAATTAAACGATGTATTCTTAAATAATAAGTTGCGAGCATATGAAATTTTTAAGAGTGAATACAGTTTTACGATTTTAAATGATGACGAAGTAATGTGTGCGCAAATTAGTCACATCACTCGAGCCTACGATGGTACAAAATGTATTATAAATAAATGTTAGTCTTAAGTGAAAAATAAATTCTAATGATAAAATTTGTCTCCTTATCTATTTGTTGAGTATACCAATTTATATGAAAGAAAAAAATTTTCCCAACAAAAAACGAACAGCATTAATTTGTACCAATTTTTCAATAATAAATAATATTCATTATTATTATTATGGTTATTATTATTTCGGTTATTATTATGATTATTATCGCACCAGTTTTTGAAGAAAAAAATACATTTTACTAAGGATTTCTTCAATCGACGAATTTAAATTTTACCAGCCTTATAGGGAATTTTTCTTTCGAGGTTGACGCAGGTAAATTTTACTGTGCAGTACCGTAAAAATAACGTACGGTGCGGTTGGTAATTTTTAACCGACAGTAGGTAAATTTTCGAATATATATGCTAAATTTTACTGTCTCCAATTTTTACCCTTCTTGTATAGTAAAATTTGAACTACGTATTTGAAATTTTCTGTAACGTGAGTTAAAAAAAACTTGTCGCATACGAATTATTATGTTTTTCTCACTTGTCACCACATTGAAATATATCACGGTAATTTTTACCGTGAAATTCACCACAAAAATTACTTTTTAATTCTCTCCGTGTATTGTCTAAAAATAAAACATGATCCTAAATATTTTTGAAAATAAAAATAAAGCATTCTTTTATCGCAAAATGTAGCCATTTTTTTCGGAAAATTCAATCTTTTTGTTTCAAAACGTACCATTTCATCGATTTTCAACATTTCGGACTTTTTCTTGGTTCATATTCTGCGTATGAGTGTGAATAAAAGAAAAATCTTTATTGGTTTTTTTGCAGATTAATCTCGCCAACGCTACGTGTCACGCCGCCTGACACATCCGCCGCAACCCATTTAGAAGACCGTAGCATACCTGCGCGATTTTTAAGGACGAATAAAAAAATACCATCTAACAGCCAACAGAAGTAATAAAATATACCCTAAGCCTAAGAAAAGGTGAAGAAATATTTCCTTAAAAAAAATAATGAAAATCAGCAATTTTTCACTCGCCTAAAGGTATCTTACCCCTTTAAGTCCAGAGTGGTCTGAGCCGGAGCAAGTTTTACGTTCGAGTCTGAAGGTTTAGATTCATCGTCGAGGACTTGTGTGATTGTGACGTTGGCCCGTGAAATTTTATACGCGGCCGATTGTGAGGCGTTTTTAACGGGCTACACCTACCTCGTGACTCGAAAAAGAGGAATTTTCGTGAATTTTTTCTGGAAAAACGTGCGCAGGTTCCCAAATTGTAAAAAAAATTAAAGAGGATAGAATTAAGGTAGTACGAGCGCGCAATCTTGATTTCTATAGATTATGTTCAAATTTTAACCAGACATTGTTCATATCATTATGCACGAGTTACCACCACTTGCGATTTTGAAAAAATCGATTTTTTTTTATTGCATTTTTTTGAAGTATAAGTATCCGGGCCCATACTTCTGTATGGGCCCGGAATAGATGACTCTATGTAAGTTTACAAAAAAAATATTTTCTTTGTGTAAACTGAAATTGAAACTTTAAACGCGTTTTCCTCAAAATGGCATTTCTGAAGACGGTGACCAAGATTACTCGAACACTAATGAACCGATCTTCTTGAAATTTTGCAGGCTTATTTAATACATAAAAATGTAGTCTTTAATCGTTCGATTTGTTTTCGAAAAAAATGGCCGTTTTATAGCCAAAAAACGGCCGTTTTTTTTCGTTAGAATCGAACCATTAACTTTGACTGTCCTCTATTTTGTGAAAAATGAATATTTTTTAAAATCCTTCGATTAAAGACTAGTTTATACTTATATTTGACTAAATCCATCCTCATTTTTTTTTCAGATGATCCACTTCGCCGCAATGTTGGTCACCGCAAACCGTGTATATAAAAACATTATTTCATTGACGGCCATTTGCCACTAAACAAAGTAATATTTTTCAATAAACAAATTACTGAAAGTTCTTCAAGATGTGTTCTTTAAGATGGTATATCGATCGATTAAAAAAGTTCTGTAATTTTCTTTAAAAAAATTCATGAAAAAGGCCTTTTTTTGCGGTACAAGTGGGGTTAGCGCCTTAAACATTGCTTAATGTGTCTGCATAATTAAAATTCGGAACGTTTAAAATTGAATTGTTGTAAATAATTATTGAAAACTTTTAATTTTGGGAAAGTGATCATTTTTCATCCACCTACCCTCAACAAGCTTTCGGTCGGTTTCTATTGAAAAAAATCCGCCATACACTTTAGACATTTAGAATGTCCGCATAATTAAAATTCGGAAAGGATAAAATTGAATTGTTGTAGAAAAATTTCAAAAACTTTCAACTTTGGGAAAGTGAGCATTTGGTTTCAAATTCGTCCGGGTCAAAATGACCCAGTGTGTCAACGTAAGGTTAAGGGTCAATGAAATTTACCAATCATTCAAAAGGGCCCTCCTTATGCCCCCACAAAATACGGCCCTTGTTCAAAGGAATACCTCAGAGACACGTCATAAATACGATCTTGAAAGGATTTCCCTTTTTCAGCTTCAAGAGTCCCTTTTTCCTCGATCTACGTGACTTCGTGCCTGCACTCAATGGCAGGGGGGGTCTTCCTACTTGCAGACGTTGATAACGAGAGATAGATAGATTTATTAGTGAGCTAGGACCAAGCAGCGTCCTCTGACACGCAATCCTTATGATACATACATACCTTACAGAAAAAAAATACAAAAAAGAAAAGAAAAACTCGATACAAAAACAACAACAGGTCACTCGATATAATGCAAAAACCATATCAAAATAATAAAAATAATAAAAAGAAAGACACCGAAGCACAAAATGAAAAACAATGCGCAGTGCATTGAGACAAAATAAAAATAAGATGCAAAACTAATAAAGATAATAGAAACAAGAGAAAGGAGCAAACCACTCGAAACTCTGCATTGTCAGATAGTACCCTCAGCTAGCATTTTTTAACCATTTCATTGCAATCTTGTTTCCTTAAAGCTAATATTCATGTTCATATTTGGGGGAAGTTCATTATAAAAATATGCCTTCGAGAAATGGAAGGCATGCCTTAAATATTCGGTACTTAAATAATCCTGTGATCTTAATATGTAAGAGAGATGATTATGATGATGATTATTAATGCACTAGGACTAATTGTCCTCTGGCATACAATACAAAATCCAAAAAATACAATATCCAAAATATACAAAATCCAAAAAATATAACATCCAAAATATACAAAATCCAAAAAATACAACATCCAAAAAATAGAAAATCCCAAAAATACAACATCCAAAAAATACAAAATCCAAGGAATACAAAATCGAAAAAATATAAAATCCAAAAAAATACAACATCCAAGAAATACAAAATCCAAAAAATAAAAAAATACTAAATCCGAGAAATACAAGAGAGAGAGAGGGGGAGGGGAAGAGAGATGAAAAAGCGTTCGAACAGCACGCGTCTCGAAGAAACGACGAATGGAACGCACGATGCGTCGTCGCGTTCCTGCGTACGTACGTAAGTAGGCCGGCTTCCTTGTCCCGTTACCTCACGACGAGGGACACGTGTAATAATAAGACATTACCCGCGTGGTTGACTCGCACGAGGCCACGAGGAGGGCGCTTTTGCCTCCAGTAATGTCTCGACTCCTTCGAGCCTTTTATCCTCCGCATATCCTAATACATACCTTTTCCTATTTTCATCACTTTCAATAGTTTTTAATGGAATTGATGGAGGACAAAAAAATCTCAGCATAGGATGTGGAGACTGTTGATCCATCCCTTTGACATATCGATCGAGCTTTTTTTTCGTCACCAATCATCGTCAAATTATTTCTTATTGAAATATTTGTATCGAGGATACTCTCATTAAATGGATCGCCGTGAAATTTT
Source organism: Ophion slaviceki (assembly GCA_944452715.1). NCBI lineage: Eukaryota > Metazoa > Arthropoda > Insecta > Hymenoptera > Ichneumonidae > Ophion > Ophion slaviceki. The sequence goes on from OX101792.1 coordinate 24,763,413, forward strand.
GTTGAGGAAATAATTGTAAGTATAATAATGGGGAAAGGAATGTTGAATTCCATTAATCAAATGATTGAGATTTTCTTAATTTGGAATTTATATTAATAAATTAATTGTACTGTAAAACATTATAATGCAGGATTGCGGTAATGTTTAAGGAGTTAGGCTACTGTGAAACTGACGAACACTCGTTCGTCAGCTGAGGCAACTCAAATTGAAGAGGAATTTTCAATTTTCCCGAAACTATGTTTTCCAAAACGGTGTACATGATTTCCCGATATCTAACGCAAGGATTGACTTTAAATTTGGTCAAACCATTCAGTGTAATGGTAGTTTACTCTTGACCGACGTTTTTGTTTTTAACATTTTTTTCTATTACTTATTAACAATAATGACGGCATTATTTCTCGAAAAAAAACGAGAAAAAAATTACAATTTTTTTTATGATTGAAAGACGACAACGGAAAAAGCTCTGTAAAAAGCTCTGCCAAAAAAAAAGCTCTGTCAAAAAAAGCCCTGTCAAAAAAGCTCTGTCAAAAAAGCTCTGTCAAAAAAAAGCTCTGTAAAAAAGCTCTGTCAAAAAAAAGCTCTGTCTTGGCCAATGTTGTATATTTTAAGAAAAAAAGCGTCTTTTTTGTTTCAGGCCAACCGAGTGTCGAAAATCAAGTACACCTTTGATTCCCTCACGTTCAAAGGTCCCTCACGAGATTGTTTATAACTTTTTCGATTATCAATATTTTTTATGACGTTTGGTACACAAATATGTTAATGTACATACAAATAAATGCCCGAAGCCTTTTTTAATCATCTTACTTATTCCTACAAATTTTTTTTTAAATAACCCTCACTTTCGGGCCCTTGCCTAACCCCTTGATTGACGGAACAATTGTAATGATAGTGACACGAGTGAAAATATGAAATTCAGTTAATCGATTTTTTACGATAATTTTAATATGTTTAAAGAATAAATAGATCGTGAAGGGAAACTGTTTTAAGGTCCTTTTTACTCTGGATTGTTTATGAGAAGGGATCGTAGGTGGAATAGGGAGGAGAGGAAATTCAGTTGCTTTCAGATTGAGTAGATTCAGAAGGAAAGGGCCCTGGAAGCGAGAGTGAATTTTCTTCGACTTACGATAGATAAGTTCGTTCGAAAGGCGAGGGCAATAGAGAATACCGACGAGAGGAGACGCTCTCACGAGCGTCGATGTATTTTACCACGCTACAACTCTTCGTAATAATTGGTTGAGTAAGAAGAAAGCGGCCTTGCACTACTTTCTTTCTCGCGTTAGATAACATCGACGGTAATACGTAGTTTTCTCGGGGCCGATGCTCTCACTGTGTTTATACTGTTACTATACCGAGTTGCTTGTACTAGTAAGTAACGGATCCGAAGTCTCCTGGTAGGCGTTTGCAGATAAATGCGTCCACGAGATTTCTCGTCTCGTCGAGATGTTTTTTTCTCTTTTTTTGAATCTTTTTAGTTTGCATCGATATTTTCTTCGAATAGGGTAATCGGGCAGTGAATGGACGAATAACGACGTGGGATTTAGATGAACGGTAAAATGAAAATGTGATGAGAACTAGTTTTTCAACCCCCAAGGAAAGGAGTGTCGAGGGGTGATTTTGACATTTCACCCATGAGCAGTCCACCGATCTGAATAAAACAAAAACCAAAATTCTTCTAATATAAAGCGATGGAAAGTCCACTATAGTAGCATTGAAAAAATAAACTTAAAGGGGTGACACGCCTTTCTTTGAGGGGCGGTTATCCCCCTTAGTGCCGGAGCCTGAATTGGAAACGAAAAATCGTTTGTTTTAGTGTTTTTTTTGTTTGTTTTAATGTTTGTAATTGTGTTTGTTTTTATTGCTTAAATCGATAGATGAACTATCCAAGAATATATTTACAAAGTTACAGAGGCCGATTGTAAATATTTTCGAAGATAGGCCAAAAGCAGAGAAGCGATTGATATTTCCTCGTATTGGAAACTTTGAAGCGCGTTTCCTCCAGTTTTCATTTTCACGATTTTTTTTCAAATTGGCGGGCGTGATAACAAAAAAACTAAATAACCTATTGAATCAAACCAAAGTTTATTTTCTTCAGTATGAAAATATCTTCTAAGTGAACCTAAAACGTCATTGAAAAAGTATTTTCAAATAATTTTTATAGCACGTTAAAGTCTTTTTTTTAAACAGATTTTTCTTTCAAACCTGAGAAAAGTTATAATTTCACGATTTTTTCAGCTTTTTCTTAATACACCCAGAAGAAAAATATATGACAATCGAACGTTTTATTGGTTTTTAATGGTTTATCAAGACGAACATGGAATAGGCTGATAAATCTGCAGTCATTTATTTTTTCATGTCGGATTGAAATTCCGAACTTTGAATGCTCTGACGGTTTAAAATTCCGAAATTCAAGATGGGGCCGGGTTGAAATTCAGAACTTTGAGTGATCATTCAACGACGATTCGAGCGACGTGACGATTCTCTTGAAATTTGAACCACATATTGTAAATATGATTCGCAACAAGATGACCCTCTATGGTTTTAAAATTTTGATTTTTACCTTTTTTTGCGAACTGCGAACAAACGCGTTTTTTTTACTTTTTTCGTTTTTCATCTGCCATTTTTTTATTTTTTGATAAAACTTTATATCCGAGGGTCATTTTGTAGCTGGTGTCATACTGAATGTAATGAACTTTGATTTGTTTGTTTCAGACAAGCCGTTGTCGAATTGTAATGGAGCTACCTAGCCCACCAATTTTGGAATTAAAACATTTTTTTAATGTATTTCAAGACTTTATTTATCAAGCCCAACAACTTTTATATTCATATCTTTTGTTAAAACCTCAAAAAAATTACGAAAATAGCCTTTTTTCGTGGCTCCAAAGTGGACTGACGCCTTAAGGATGTATGGCAACTAAGTTATTTACTACTGTTCGAATTGAAACTCACTGATATTGTAAAGGAAAATATCGAGAACTTTTTGAGATTAAAAAAACAAAATTTGCCCACGTGAATGCTGAGATAAACGAATTCAAAGTTGGGTCATTTAACACGGGGAACATAGGACTGTACGTCCAAAATTCCCTTTACATTGGCAAAAAAGGTATTTCCGGAGTACTCTTTTGTAAAAGAAACTTTTGTGCGGTATCGCTGTAACATGCATGATACGTTAAAAAAAATCGACATGTGCCCATATATTTTGCGAGATATTGCGAGTTAAATGGGACCGTTTTTGTATTTCTTTAGCTCGTATGTCGTAACCACGACAACGTCAGGGAAAACGTACATCAAATCAGCAACTAAATTTGCAGTTAAAAATTGAAAATTCTTCTTTCTGTACCGCATGTTTTACTTTGAGCTGTGGTAAATCTCCTTTTTAGCTTCAATGAATACTACAATTATTTTATTTAGTCTTTAAATGCGATTTTTGCAAATTGCATAATCAGTTCTGTAACGACTCTGCAGTAGCTGCCATACATCCTTAACAACACCTGTGCTTTTTTTGCTAAATTATAGTGATTCGAATTTTAATCGACAATTCCCATTCTTGACTCATTTCAAATATAAATCAGCAATCGTCCATTCACTGATCGGTTTACCCTACTGGATACTCCCTTCCCCAAAACAGTTAATTTTTTCGCATTTTCGTTTATCCTAACAGCGATGAGATTTCCGGCTTCTCGTAATTGCTCCCCACTCATCATTCAATCGTAACAACTATCGAGACCCGACGCCACAATTATAAATCCACCACGAAATACTTCCGCAGAAAAAAATTGATCGATATTCCTCGTTTTCTCGAGGACCCGTAAGTGGATTGACATTCCACGTCGAGTTCAGTGGGTCAAGGCTGCAGGGAGAGAGTTTCGAAGGAGTTTTATTGCTTTTTCGTGGACTCGCGTATCCAGCATTCGAGGGAACTCGCATAGGGATACGGTCTCTCGTTCACCGTGGTCTCGAAAGAGAAGGTCCATGACCTCTTCACGATCCGGGTGGAGTTGGTCCACTCTCGAATTGAGCATCATGGAGGATACGAACGAGAAGGAGAAAAAAATATATAATAAAAGGAGCACCGAAAGGAGGAAAAACAGAAGGGGCAGAAGAAGAAGAAGAAGAAAGAGAAGACACCGATTGTAACATCCGCTTCGTATAACACTTTGCTGAGCGAGACTCACGTCTTTATTGAGTTACGTGAGTTACGTGGAATTGCGTCAGACCAGCATTACATATGAGAATTGGACAATCGTCGAAAAGTTTCGGTCAAACTATCCAGGTATACTTACATACAGGGTGTCCTGTTATGAATGGATAATCCTCCAACTGATCGATATATCAGATTATGTCCCACTCTATGCTGAAATTTCAGTTCAGTAAAAACCTCACGGTTTTCGAGATAAAAATCATCTGCTTTTGGCTTTTTGCATGCCATTTCTACAAATGATAACTTTTTTGACCCGGTTTTTTGAAAAATACTCTTGGTTATTTGCTTTATCTAGAAAAGTCTTCTTTTTAACCTTAAGGGAAGATGTACACCTAGGAGCCGGAAAAAAGGTGATTTTTGTGAATTTTTTCAAGGAAAACTATTTGAAATTTCGGATTGGGGTTTTAATTATCTAAAAGTATATACATTCAAAAATATGTTTAATTTTCTTTATTTAAAAATATCAAAAATATACAAGGATATTGTATGATCCTTGGAGTGTCGTAAAAAATCTGCGTATACGGTACCCACTGGCGTTTCTTCAAAAATCATCTGAAAAAAAAAAACCAAAAAGATTATTAAATTAGATACTATAATCTAGTACTTGTCATAGCCGATTTTGAAAATATCGATTTATGACAAAATGGCGGACGTTTGAACATAAATAGTGATTTTTGGGCCAAAAATTAGTTATTATTTTGCCTATAAAACAAAAACTAAGTAACGGAAAAACAAAATCCTATGACAAGTACTAGATAATGGTGTATAGAATAACCACAAAAAACCTCAAGGCAATCGGTTCATTGGTTTTTGAGAAATTTTGGGTACCGATTTGAAAAACGTGGTTTTGAGAAAAACGCGTTTGAAAATTTGGGAATGAATAAATCATGAAATTTGTCAACTTACATGGAATCATCGATACCAGGCCCATAGTGTAGGTCTTCTACGGTCGACGGAATGTTCATAGCTTCTAAATCCTCGACCTCGACCATCTAGGTGTACATCTCCCCTTGTATGTTGAGGAAACTTTACGAAAAAAATATCTTATGTAGCATTTTCATACAAACCAATTCGAACATCTGACTTTGAGAGCCTGCGGTGTCAAAAAAATGTACTACGCATATCGTGCCAATTACTTTGAGGGGTCTTCTCACTTTAGACGTTAAAAAAGGCTATTTTCGTGAATTTTTTGACAGGTTTGGATTATAGATATTGATATAAAAGTTGTTACACTTAAGGGCGGGGAAATGTCAATTCGATGAAAAAAGCATATTTTCAAGAATTTTTTAGGCGATACAGGTAATTCTGGTTTAGTTAATCAATTTTCATTTAATAATATAACATCTGAACTACATTTTCCTAAATTTTCATTGCAAAATGATGATAAATAAGCCGTTGGCGGCAAATCTCCGCAGGCGCCTCGAAAAAGTTGTTGTGCGGTGTACGTTATAACTTGTATAACTGGATCATCTGAAACAAAAAAATCAAAATGCGTTTATTAGGTGAGATGTTTCCCGAGGTAACGCTGCCGAGTTTTTTATGTTTGTGAAAATATGTTTTTTTTTTCACCGAATTAACCTCACCCTACCCTTAATAAATACACTTTCGAAACACATAATTTTATTTTATTTAAGTCACTATTTATAGACGAAAATGGTAGTTAAAAAAATGTCTTAAAAAAATTGTAGGTCTGCGCTGTTGATGAAATCCCGGAGATGGACCATTCAAAACAAAAAAATCAAACGGTTATAGATTCAGTATGTAATGGCTATACCGCATATCATACGATTTTTGATATTTGCAAAAATAACAAAATAGCGGACATTTTTCGAAAAAAAAAACGTGTTCTTTCACCGTTTTTGGCAAAAAAAAAGTAAATATCAAAATTGAAACGATCGTTGATATGCGCTATAGCTATAGTTGTAAAGAATATGTGGTTAAAATTTCATAAGGATCGGTTCAGTAATTTCGAAGATTTTATTAACAAAGCCGTCGAAAAACGTTGTTTCGAGAAAAACGCGTTTACAGTTTGTTTGGGTTACATGAATATATTTTTTTTTAATTGTATTTACTATGGGAAGGGTAGGGGTTTCAGCGTGAAAAAAAAACACTTTTATCGAATTTTTTTCATCTATATGGATAGAGTAACATTATTGAAACCTTTTGTACATTGTTAAGTGTCATTTCAAGAACATTCCGTGAAATTTGTACGCGAAAATATCCACAAACAAGCCGGTGACAAAGCTTTTCCAAGAACGCCTTTGGAAAAACACGATTTGCGGTGTTCACTGTATCTCAGCTAGAATACCATTAAAATTTAGTCGAAGTATCATCAAATCCTCCCCCCAACGGTCTGTGATAATTTTTTTTTCATTTATAAATTTTTGGTGGTCACGTAAAGTGAAAAGTGCTATTTTTCACGAAAAATTCCGTCATTTTGCGGATGGAAAACCCCCTCAATGTAAAAAAAAATCTTGAACTAACCGTTGGGGGAGGTATTTTATATGTAGAAAATGTGTACCAAGTTCGAAATAATTCGGTGACGTAGTTTTCAAATGGCAGTGAACACGGACTTTGAAAAAGTGGTTTCGAGAAAAACGCGGCACCGGCTTGTTTGTGGATATTTTCGCGTACAAATTTCACGGAATGTTCTTGAAATGACACTTAACAATGTACAAAAGGTTTCAATAAATTTCCTCTGTTCATATAGATGAAAAAAATCGCAAAAAAGTGTTTTTTTTCACGCTGAAACCCCTACCCTCCCCTTAAGGCGTTACCCCCACTTGTAGCGCAAAAAAGGCCTTTTTCATGAATTTTTTTAAAGAAAACTACAACACTTTTTTAATCGATCAATATACCATCTTAAAGAACACATCTTGAAGAACTTTCAGTAATTTTTTTATTGAAAAATATTGCATTGTTTAGTGGCAAATGGCCGTCAATGAAATAATGTTTTTATATACACGGTTTGCGGTGACCAACATTGCGGCGAAGTGGATCATCTGAAAAAAAAATGCGGATGGATTTAGTCAAATATAAGTATAAACTAGTCTTTAATCGAAAGATTTTAAAAAATATTCATTTTTCACAAAATGGCAGACAGTCAAATTAATGGTTCGATTTTAACGAAAAAAACGGCCGTTTTTTGGCTATAAAACGGCTATTTTTTTTTTCGAAAAAAAAAAATCGAACGATTTAAGACTACATTTTTATGTATTAAATAAACCGGCAAAATTTCAAGAAGATCGGTTCATTAGTGTTCGAGTAATCTTGGTCACCGACTTCAGAAATGCCATTTTGAGAAAAACGCGTTTAAAGTTTCAATTTCAGTTTACACGAAGAAAATATTTTTTTTGTAAACTTACATAGAGTCATCTATTCCGGGTCCATACAGAAGTATGGGCCTGAATACTTATACTTCAAAAAAATGCAATAAAAAAATCGATTTTTTCAAAATCGCAAGTGGGGGTAACCCCTTAAGTGTAACAACTTTTATATCAATATCTATAATAAAAACCTATCAAAAAAATTCATGAAAGTAGCCTATTTTCAGCGTCTAAAGTGACTAGACCCCTTAAAAAGTTGCTTAGTTATTGTTGATGCAAATTATTTGTTGAAATGGCATGCGAAATATCAAAAGCAGATGATTTTTTTCAAAAATTAACATAAAGCCCAAAATCTCGAAAACGGTGGGACTTTTACTAAACGGAAATTGCAGAATACAATAGGACATGATCTGACCTATCGACAGTTGCAAGATTATCAATTCATTACAGGACACCCTGTATATATATATACATATATACATTTATATATATATATATATATATATATATATATATATATATATATATATATATATACATATATATATATATATATATATGGCTATTGTGTATATGAATATATACGTCACATGCATATGAATGGGACACACATGTGCGTGACTGCGGCGTAAAACCGTTAGAACCTCGCCGACGTTCCACCGTGTTTGGTGGACAAATTTGCGTGATGCTCGAACCAAGACACGAGAACGGTTACCATACCGTAGGAGAGTCTTCTTTACAGGTGTTGTTTCACATTTTCGTATTCAAGTTCGCTTTTTTTTCCCCTCCTGTGCACAAATAACTTCGGTACGAAAGGTATTGTCTCGGGACGTGAGAAATCTCACGACGCGAATACGATAAAATCGTATTCGCTTCCTCTTAAGACCGTCATTGTTTTTTTGGACATTTTTTTAAACGTACTCGCGACGTTGCTTACTATGCCGGGCACAGTGGAAATATTCTGTTTGGAAGAGAATACAACGGGGAGACGTGTGCGTTTGGATGTTTGAAAATGTACTTGTACTTGAGGGGAAAAAAATTATCATGGGGCAATCCGCGCAACGGAGAAAAAAAAGACACTTTTGGTTTGGGACTTTCGGTAGTTTTTCGATGCGTGAAGCTTTGGATACGTGGACGGAAGGTGAATTACTTTTTTAGGCGACGCACTGCGAGAAGATAAATTGCAAAATTCGGATTTTTTTGTTTTTTGATTATATTAACATATGAATATATGAACATTAATTACATATTAACATATTAACATATGAACATATGGACATTTTGAACATATTTAACAAATGTAGTTTGAAGCATCGATTATTTAAATATTTAGTGAGATTGGGAGATCCCTTTAGGCAGCGGCAAATAAGCAAATTTTAAGGATTTTTTTTGGGTCGGAACTATTTATTCTACATAATTGAAATTTTATGCACATATTATGTTTTATGCACATATGAAATTTGTTTTGATTTGTTTCATCAAAATTTTTCATAAAATAAATTTCATAAAAATGTTTCATGTTTGATTTGTTTCATAAAATGAATTATGAAATGTGTTTTATGAAATTTTATGCACATGAGATGCAATAACATCTTTTACTTTTCGAAAGAATTTTTTTTTTCATATTAAAAGCAGGCAGCTGTATTGGCTTTAGAGAACGTTGTTAATGAAAAAGTAGTTTTTAACCCTCAATCCGTGAACCTGGGTTTTCGTCCTGCCCAAAATAGTTTTCTTCGCAGGTTGCTTAATATTTAATGAAATTAAAAATATATTGAAAATAAGAAAGAAAAAAACCCTATTATCCCTTGAGAAGTACGGCCTAAAGATTGACTATGAATTTTTTCACATTTTTTTAATTGACAATTGTTGGTTTCGTAGTGCAAAAACGAAAACGACTTAGGGTCACAGGATTGAGGTGCCTCAAATACCTTCACGGATTGAGGGTTAAAAATAACTTTTAGCGAACTTTAGGTTGACATAGACGGTAATTATATTATCTTAAAGTGTGGAAAATTCGAAAATGATCGATCGAATAGTTTTTAAGGGGTTACGAAGCCAAAAAAGGGTATTTTTTAGGGGGTTTAAGGGGTTACGAAGCCAGAAAAGCATATTTTCTCTATTTTTCTAAAATATAATATATAAATTATTTTATTCAAAATGTTAAGCACATAAAAGAGCAACGTTTCAACAATATTTAAAAAAATTTCATCCGAAAGTTTGGGAAATTCAGCCGGTGGCATTTGGTTTCCGGAGACCCCTAAAAAAGTGTTCTCGTGGCGGTCAGGATAACTCATGATAGCTTTATCTGAAATTAAAAAACCAATTTTTTTCTGTTAGTAGATAAGTATAGCTCATGATTGAACAAAGGATTTAAAAAAAAATTGAATTTTGAATTTTTTACAGAGTTGTATGCAAAATAGTTAAATTTTTTGTACAATTTACACTACGCCTTGTAAAATTAGTTGTAATCGAAAATAAAACCTTCGTTCAATCACTAGACAATGATATTTTAAAGAAGTGCCCAAAAATTCAATAAGATCGGTGCATTCGTTTTTGAGAAATCGTGTCCACCGACTTCAAAAATAGTGTTTTGAGAAATATGCGATATACCTGCAGCACTCCCGGCCGGTCTTTCCGAACGGGGGGAATTCCCAAAGGCTCTCTCTCCCAGACTTTTACTCCGATTGACTTAAGGGGTGAGGCCACTCTAGAGGCCGAAAAAATAGGCTTTTTTGGGGATTTTTTTCTAAAAAACTACAGAATAAATCGAGATTACAAAAAGGGGGTTTATCATACATTTCAGTGACTGTATACAATAATTTTTTTGAAGCGATTAATTTCAAAATGGCGGCTGTGCAGCGTTTTTGCGATGCCAAACAGCTCCTGTAATTTTTGAATTATAATGAGCCAATGGATATTTTCCATTATATATAATAACTGCTATAGAGGTACGTAGTATTTTTTTGATAAATTGATTTTGAGCCAAATGGCGCACTTCTAAAGTGAAAAGGGAACAATTTGCCTAAAAAATCTTCAGATAATTGTTAATAACAAATGAACAGGGCAATATAAAAAAAAAGTCCTACGTACTTCCATAGACAATGTATTTTTCAACATATATTCAACATTTCGAGTGAATCGGTTGAAAATTGTCTGAGTTATGTTTCCGGCCAACTTGAAAAATGCAGTTTTGAGATAAACGCTGCACAGCCGCCATTTTGAAATTAATCGCTTAAAAAAAATTATTGTATACAGTCACTGATATGTATGATAAACACCCTTTTTTGTAATCTCGATTTATTTTGTGGTTTTTGTGAAAAAAAAATCCCCAAAAAGCCTATTTTTTCGGCCTGTAGAGTGGCCTGAGGCCTTAAAACTTTAGGAGAATATTCTAGACATATAGTACTAGTAGATAATAAAATTTAAAAAAAGAATGGATTTTCTGGAATTTTCGAAACCCACTTAACCCCTTAAGTTATCTTGTACGAGGTTCACGAAATTATCTACCGGTGAATGACCGACTGATTAATCTGCGACTCCTGGGCCATAAAGTAGTCCCTCAGCATCGTCGTGGAGTTCATTTTCGGCCATAAACTCTTTTTTACGTTTAGGGGATCACCCCCCCTTGATGTGATCTCAATCCAAGCACAGACATCTCGAAAAAAATCTATATATTCAACGATTTTTTCAATCCTCCAATGGCTGATACAAGCTGCATCTACATATCAATACATTCTATGATCCTCAAAAAAAGGACACGTGCAAATTATGTCTCGACGAAAATACACCGCGCGATAATCTCATTCTCTCTCCTTGTGAAATCGAACCGGTTACCCAAATCTGTAAATAAATCGCGACGAACCGTAAATCGATAAGAATTATTAGCGTCGTTCGCAAAGAGCGATGCGCGGTATATCAGGACTCACTATCAGTTAACTACATTCTTCACTGTGGATATAAATCTTAGAAGTAGACAAAAATATTCAGGTATTTTTACGTAAATGTTTATCAGCAAATTTACGAAAGGCAATTTGCATCCTATTGGATAAATAATATGGAATTTTTGTGGAAAAGGATCGCAGAAAAAAACTTTTTTCGATTCCTCAGTCCTGGGTCTATAGAAGGGATGTTTTTTGTTTCTGGATTTCATCCATTTCGAGTTCAGCAAGTTCCATTTACGATTTTTTATTTCTGATAAGGAACATCACTTGAGTGTCCACTTTGTTGAAACTCATATATGTGATAGAGCATTAAAAACTATTAGACACGTTTTTTTACGGCAGAAAAACGGCCTTAAGGAGAGAAAATACCCCTCTAAGAAAGGCGTGTCACCCCTTAAGTACATTTTTTCAATACTTCTACAGTGGATTTTTCTTCGCTTTCAACAAAGTCGAAGGTAGAACCGTTGATTTAAAAACCAGAAAGAATTCTACTTACTGGCACATGATCAGAACTTTCGATCAAAATTAATTCAGTCAAGTTATCTGAAATGATCAAAATTATACAGGGTGTCCCAGAACTGAATGCGTGCCCTGAAATGGGGGGTTGGGGGTGAAATTCTGAGTCGATTGATATAAGCATGTGTGGGTCTCAGATCAACCCTTGAATTATTATTAATTTTTAGAGGCGGGCGCACCTGATTGGCCCGCCTCTAAAAATTAATAATAATTCAAGGGTTGATCTGAGACCCACACATGCTTATATCAATCGACTCAGAATTTCACCCCCAACCCCCCATTTCAGGGCACGCATTCAATTCTGGGACACCCTGTATATGATCCTTCTCTATTTCTTTGCACTTGAAAATTCGCCTCCACAACCAGACTCCTTCAGTTGATTCCATTGATTTCTACAACATTATATTGCAATGGCAACGCTATCAAACGTCCAGTTCAAACTAAGTTTCCAATGGAATTGAAGTTCTCATCGTTGGCATGCAACGATTTTTTTGTTCTCGTATTGCCCAATATCCTCTCACACATTTAGGATTCCAAAAATTATCAAAACACTTTTGAAGATCCTTCTCAGGGATTCGTAGCATAAACCTGCAAAAAATAATTAAGGTAGTGATACAAATTAAAAAAAATTCTTTGCATTCAAAAGATGCAAGCTTCTACACCATATTTTCCAACTGATCATTGAGCCCTGGAATGATTACAATAATTGTTCATGGAATATCGACCCGAATCATCTGGCGTTGGCAATTATTTGCTAAATGGAAAAAAAGGCTTCTTGAAAGCCGAACTGAAGTTGTTCGAGGTTAAAATAGGAATAGAGGAATACGAAGAGGACGATGGGAAATAAGGAAAGAGGGTCAAGCAGGAGACAACGGAGGGACACGAACACTGGATCACTGGAACTTCCTCTCGGAGCGACTAATATACCGCTGTGGCTGCCCGTGTCTATAGTAGTGTATAAACATACCGGGTGTCCCATTTTAATCTTACACCTGATTTATCTCGAAAAATACTGCTCCGAGCAAGTATTGAGAATAACAAAACATTTAGGGTTTAAAGTGGGACGTTAAAAAAATGTATTTTTTGGTCCAAAATCCAAAAGGGCGACGTTAAGATAGCTGACATGATTTTTAAAGATAGAAACTCAATTTCTTTCTACCAAAAAATGTACCAGGCCAATAATTCGACCAACCAACAATTTTTGTGGAAAATTCGTTTAATAATGTTCATAATTTTTACATTAGAACACCATTTTTTACTATTTTAGCGCTATCGAGAATGTACCACGTGGAGGTAAAGTTTCAACATTCCTAGTGTAACTGTGCGAGCGTGTGTGTGAGTTTGTTTGAGTTTGTTCGATAACCCAAACAAACCCAAACAAGGGTAGGTCTCTGCGGCTCGTCACTTTGGCTAAAAAATGGTATTCTAACCTAGAAATTATGAACGTTATAAAAAAGCTTTTCCTACAAAAGTCGTTTTGGCGTGATCAATATTTTGGTGAAAAAATGCATGATCCCATTTAAAAAAAAGCATGGAGGCCATCTTAAAATGGCCATTTTGAATTTTGGATCAAATAAGATTTTTTGGAACGTCTCGCTTTGAACCCTATAAGTTTTATTATACTCAATACTTGATCGGAGTAGTATTTTTCGAGATAAATCAGGTGTAAGATTAATATGGGTCACGCTGTGACCCATATATATATATATATATATATATATATATATATATATATATATATATATACCGGGTGACCCATATTAATCTTACAGCCGATTTATCTCGAAATACTACTTTTATTTTTAATGAATTAATTAATAATTTATCAATTATATTAATGTAATTAATTGTATAATGTATGTATATGTTATATATATATATATATATATATATATATATATATATATACTGGGTGACCGGTCATAAGTTTTATTATACTCAATACTTGATCGGAGCAGTATTTTTCGAGATAAACAGGTGTAAGATTAATATGGGTCACCCGGTATATATATATAGGTAAAGGACTGTCCGCAGCCACACCGCATGTCCGCGAGTTCGAAGAGTCTTCCTGCAGCCGCCACCACCGCGAGACTTTATAAGTAGGCAAACGTAACTGTTTTATTAACCGTAAGCCCAAGCTACGCTCAAGAAGAGTCACCGCTTACATAATCGAAAACACGGAGAGTGAAAATTGCGCGAGCCCGAGAGATCCCACTCTCGACTTTCGTTATCCCGAGATCCACCGATGTTGACCCGGCATCGACCTTCATTTCACGAAGAAAAAGAGGCGTTCTAGTTCCGTCCCAAAGGAAAATCGAATTCCCGCTCTTACGGTTAATCGACGATCAATAGTTGAATGGAAAATGTATTTCACGTTGACAAATCATCCACGACTGGATGATTGGACGTCGATGGTCATTGGGCAATTGGCAAGCCAATTTGTGACCTGGTGGGGTCAGCTGGATATTTTGATGGACGTAGGTGGAGACTATTTTACTGACGCGGTACGATCTACGGGATTTCTTCCTGACCCAATGACAAGCCGATGGAGAATTTTTCAAAAATGAGTGTGTATCTGATTTTTTGATGGAAACGTTCTGATCGGTCTTTTGGATGATTTACTTGATTAGCCAGCGCAGTGCCCTCAATGGAACCAATTCTTTGTTCATTTCCCAAAACGGCGGTCTTTTTTATTTAAGGAGGTTGGAGCGTTAGCCATAATTCACGATTCAATTAAAAAATATATATATGTTATTGTCTACAGTATAATGAGTCTTTACGATAAAAAAAGAAATTCACCGCCAATTTTTTTAGAACAATTTAAATTGAGTTTTTAAAATAAAAAATAGAAATGAATTAGTTAAATTTAATTTACGTAATTTAGTTAATTAAAATTAATTTTTCAAATTGTAAATTCAAATTTTTTTTGAAATTTTCACCACCTGAGTTACAAAATAGTTTAATGTATGTAATTTTACGTACAGCTAGATGGGCAAGATGTTCACGGGTGATGTATTTTTTGTGGCTATTTAGCACCAAGATAAACTATTTCTAACAAAATGACCCTCGGATGTAAAGTTTTATCAAAAAATAAAGAAATGTCAGATGAAAAACGAAAAAAGTAAAAAAAAACGCGTTTTTCCGCAAAAAAAAGAGGAAAAATCAAAATTTTAAAACCATCGAGGGTCATCTTGTTGCGAATCATGTTTAAAATATGTGGTTCAAATTTCAAGAGAATCGGTTAATTAGTTTTAGAGATACGATGGAGCCAGATTTTGAAAACGTTGTTTCGAAAAAAAACGCGTTTGAAGTTTATACTATGAAAAACTCTTACCTAAACTCAATCGGCAATTCCTGCACCGTACAAAATCCCTTCTGATTGCTCATCATCGTCGATTTCTTCAAGTCTTGCTTGCTTTCGATTTTTTGAAATTTTCAAAGTGGACTGGCCCCTTAATGGTCGTGATAAATAATCTAGCGATATAAATATAAATAGGCATAATAAGTTACTCAAAATTGCATTCTGAGTTGTATACACTTCGTCAAGTTGGTTGGAGCAAAAAAATTTTTCTTGTTTACGTAATGAAAATATAAAAACGCATCATTTTGCCCTTTAATTGTATATTTTATGAATAATTAGGATCTGCAGTATAAACCTATACTTCGTATGCATTTTGTGAGGTTCATAGAAAAAACATGTATAAACCGTCATTTGACTCAACTGGACCGCTCCAACATCTTTAAAAAGCGAGAGCGGTGATTAATGTTGAAGAAAACTTCTTTTTTTCAAGATCTAGATACGTCGAATAAAGGGATAGCCTCGGATGTTTCACAAGTGCCACTTCGTTGTTCGCGAGAAGGATTTTTTTTAATCTTGATTATTCAACAGAGGGTCTTGGAATAAGTCGGGAATCGAGCTGGAGTTTTGTCGTCGAAAAGCTCAATTAATTCACGTGATGTCAAGAGATATTTATAAACAAATTCACGATTTTCCATAACTGACTGCTAAATTTCTTAGATTTAATTATTTTGCTCTCGAAATTGCTATAGTAGATCTTGTGGAACCTTCGAAGTTGATTTTTAAATTTCACCGGAAATCGATATTTTCGATTTGGACTGTGGCAATTTAAAAAAAAATCAATGATTTATTAAATCCTTCGTCCAAGCACTAGATAATTTAAAGCAAAAATTAAATGCGTTTGATTTGTTTTATTCCAGATGATATGTTTACCGCATTTATTAATATATTTACTACAAAAATTGCAGAAGATACTCATAAACATAGTCTTTGAAATAAAAATTAAAACCTGCACACGCTTCCCCAGAAAAAAAAACACGAACATTTTTCTCTTTTTCGGCCACGTGCTAGGTGTAACCCGTCAATGGACAAATTCACGACTTTCCATGAGAAATTGTACAAAATTTCTTAGACCTAATTATTTCGCTACCGAAAAATTGAATTTTTGTCGGACATATCGACTTCTAAAGCAGTTGATCAAGCCAACATTGATCGGCAATACCCTAGATTCTGCAGAATAAGGTTTAGCAGATGATGTACTATACAAATAATGCAATTGGTCGTGACCTGCCTCAACGCCCGCCTTCTTTTCCTCAGTCAATAAACAAATTCACCACTTTCCCTAAGGGAGTGTGCAACATTTCTTAGTTTTAAGGGGTTACGTGGGTTTGAAAAGTTCAAAAAAATGAAGGCAGGAACAAAAGGATGCCCTGGACATCGCAGCTGCAGCAGGATTTTTGCTCTATGGAGCTGGAATCGACGATTCCATGTAAGTTAAAAAAAATATCTTCGTTTTATTTCCACTTAAAACTTTAATCGCATTATTCTCAAAACACTATTTTTGAAGTCGTTGGACACGATTTTTGAAAACGAATGCACCGACCTTATTGAAATTGTGCACACTTCTTCAAAATAGCATTGACTAGTGATTAATTTTACAAGGCTTGCGTAGTGTAAATTGTACCAAGAATTAAACTATTTTGCATACAACTCTGCCAAAAGTGTAAATTTAATTTTTTTTCAAAAATCCTTAGTTCAATCACGAGCTCTACTTATCTACTAGAAGAAAAAAATTGGTTTTTGAATTTCAGATAAAGCTATCATGAGTTATCCTGACCACTACGAGGACACTTTTTTAGGGGTCTCTAGAAACCAGGTCCCACCGGCTGAATTTCCCAAATTTTTGGATAAATTTCTTTTCTAATTTCGTTGAAATGTTGCTCTTTTATGTGCTTAAGGGGCTATACCAGTGTTACACTTTTAAAAAATCGATTTTTTTGCCTTTTTCGACAGTTTATACTGTCAAGAATATCCTGTAAAAAATCAAGGCCGTATCTCTAATCACTTTATCTTGCAAAAATCGATAGTTAAATCTTTAAACGCGTTTTTCTCGAAATGAGATTTTTCAAATTTGCTGACATTGTAACTCAAAGAGCAACAATTGACTTGAAATTTGAACTGAGTACTCTTGAATATATTTACTCCACAATGACGTAGGATATTTTTGATTGGATGAAAATTGACGATTTGGCATTGAAAAAAACGACCATTTCATAGGCAAGAAAACATACTTTTTCACAACTACGCCATTTTGTTAGATTTTGATATTTTTCAAAAATCCTACGTCATTACCAGGAAATACCTTCCAGGTTAACGACATTTTTTCCTTTTTCGGTTTCAGCTACTCAGTCGGCCGGAATCATGTCAGCAGTGGAGGAACTTTTTTTTTGGCGCTTCCGAAGGCAGCGCATAAGTCGCTTGGATCTCAATATTTTTCTATGAAAAAATCATGTAATATAAGTCAAATATAGCTAAATATATTCTTAATTTTCCGAAACATTTAATTGAGTACTTTTCTTCCAAAAAATTTCCGAAAATCACCCAAATTTTCAGCATTCACACTGGTATAGCCCTTTAACACTTTGAATAAAATAATGTATATATTACATTTCCAAAAACTATAGAAAACATGCTTTTTTGCTGAGAAACCCACGTAACCCCTTAATTACCTCGTTCTCGCAAAGTTGACTTTTTACGAGACATTGATCGGTAATCCCCTCTATTCTACGGAAAAAAAGAGCTAATCTTCCAAACAAACAATGCAATTGGCAATGACCTACCTCAATGCCCGCCTTCTTTTCCTTAATTCATTTCAGTTCAGGCTACAATTTTACTTTCTTCTCACTTTCGTCCTCGTAAGAGAGCTCGCGCACCTGTACTCGCTTTCGTACGTCCGCGTAATACATCACACGTACACACACTTACACACACGCCACAAGTGAATCTATACATATAGGTGTATAAATACGGGCTGAGGTTGTACGACGAATACACCGGTGGATAACGTTAGGGCAAACGGTACACACCGGCGGACTGTTACATCCCACAGACGAGCGAGAAGACGCGCCCGAACGCGGGACCCACTGGCCCAGCAAAGAGGCCTCAGCACATACACACGCACAGCCTTTGCTCAGCAATGTTAGGCAACCTCGCCAACCAGTCTTCCTCGCCTCTTCTTCCTCATCCAACATTTTGCCAACCCATCATTTTTCGAAATGTTACATGGAACGCCGTTGCGTTTTTCCTCGTGGCCAATGCGGCAGCAATAAAGTACGCGAAGGGTGACCGCTGATGCGGTAGGAAATTTTCCCGAGCGCAGTCAGATTGTTTCGAATCTAGTAGTTTCCAGAGACTCCAACGGGTGTAAAAACTGCTTTTCGTTTATACTGGCCTACATAACCCATCTTTACTCAGTCATTTTTGCAAACGGTATTTCCATACGGACAAAGTGAACCGAGGTGTTTTTATTGCTTTGGTATATTGTTGCGGAATCAGTTTTACGAGCTTCGAAACGGTTAGCGCTCCAATTCCCCCGGGGGGGGGGGGGGGGGGGCTCGTCACTGTTTCTCGCCGTCTGGCAATAACGCCCACGGCAATATCCCGGTGTACCTTTCGTTTGTAAGAGTGAACAATAAATCGATTCGCGTTGGACGATCCTGCGAAACTCGGGAAACCCGATAGATAGCCGCAGGATTCACTGTTCCCGCCTCGTTCGTCGTCCTGTGAATCTTTATTGCGTCCGGTTTGCCCACGATAATTGGCCGCAAAGGGTATGGCTTCTTTGTACACGGTTAGGTCATTTTGGAGGAAAGGTTCAAATGGTGCTGGGTCTCGAAGGGTAGATTGCTCCAATTTAAATGGTCGATCCTAGTCGCCATCAACCCATTGTTCGCAAGTGTAGGTATATTTGGACTCACGTTTACGCCCGATCCAATACCGTCGTAGTTGATGACCCTGCTCATTTTTCCGCAGTGAACTTTTCTACAGCCTGCCTAAGTTCGTCTCTTGTTTAAACAGGTCATTGGGGCCAATGAAAAACGAAAACGGTCGCCAGTGGCCAACGAATGGTGCTACTTCGTAGAGGTGGGAGAGACCATTTTCGTAATACAACAAAAGGAGTAGAGAGTCTTCAATCCAATTCGGAAAATGTAGCTTTTCGAACGAATTTATGAACACCAATTTCCGCTTCGTCAATAAACGAAAACTTTTATTTGCCGCGGGAAATGCGCGATAGTAGGTGCCGAGTGAAGGAAGAATTTTTGGTAATTACATCGATCCCTTCAATGTGCATCGATTAGTTTCCTGCTCCCAATGTAGCATAAGAAGCGAGGGTGTGGGAGGAGTGGAGAAAAAAAGTTGGGAGGGGTGGGAAAATCAAAATGGAACATCCAGAACGATTGGTGCAGACAATTGATCAGTGACAAATGGAGATACTGCATAGAGTATAGGAGCAGGAAAGGTATCGCAGAAATGGAAAAACATTGGGAAGCTCATTGGCTCAGTGGGGAATCGAAGGAATTATGAGCAAGTATGAGGTGTGGGAATGTAGGGAAAAAGGCAATAAGACATAAAGAGAGCTGCCGGATGTGTACGGAAGCGGAGGAGAGCTTGAAACAGATTTGTGCCTGCGAAGCGGTGAAGGGAGAAATCAGAGCGAGGGTAGTGGAAAAACTAGAAGAAGTGCTAGAATACAAGGGGGGGCATAAGACGAATTGGGTATTGACAAAATAGATAATTTGTAACAACAATTGTAAAGGAGAAGAGCAGGTGAAGGAAGTCTAGGTGTAATCACCCTTAAAGGGTGTACCACGGAAATAAAAACTGCTCCAACTAGTTTCCTTCTCCCGCCATGAAGCACTTCCGTTTCCAAAATGCCTGCTCAAAACTTAGATAATGTAATGACAGAATAGGGATGAAAGTAGTGCTCGGAAAGTCAATGGTTTTGGTGAAAATCCATGATCGACAATCCACTGGACTTGATCATTGGTTCAATTGCTGGATCATTGACTGTGAATTTCTAGCTTGATTTGTCCGGGAGTATATTTTTATCAGGATTTGCACAGGGATCTCAATATCCTGTGCTAGGGTGAGAGGAAATGACCAGGAGTCGCTGACGGCCATGGTGAGATGAAGTATGGTGAACAACGAAAGAATCGTTATCCTATCGCTCCTCTCTCCTGCCCTATTACTCCCTCTCGCTCCCTTATCCCCTAACCCTCTCGCTGTCTCTACTTTGCAATTTCGTCGGCACCGATGATTATTGGTTTCACGGGGGAATTACGACCGGATGATGGAACCTATCCCACAACAAGGAAGTGATTCTCTGCGTATTACCAGCTTCTCTGGTACAAAGGAGCTCACCAATGGGTATGCATATACCTGTGAGTGCACTATAGGTCGTAATACAATGTACGATATCTTGAAAGAGTGGCATGAACGACTACTAGCGTCTGGCACGTTATTGTCCACCACCCTTCGTTCCATTTCTTGCTGAAAGCATACATTACGATATAACGTCAGAAAACAATTGATGTCAAGATGATCTACAGGTTTCTTTTTGGTTGTATGGTTACGCTGGGTCACAGCGTTTTATGTCATCCACCATGGGCGCGATAATGCAGAGGATAGCCAATTCCACAGCCTTTGTGTTGACGAAACCTGAAACTTCCATTGGGCGTTGAATGTTATTTTTAGCCAGCTCAGTTATCAGCTGATCCATTGACGGTCAAGCTACGGTCGTCTGCTATATTGTCAGGCGAATTTTTTTCGTTTTCACTTGCTAGTGTAAAACTGCATAGTATTTTATTGAAAACCCGTTTTGTATGAGAATTTAGACCGAGCAAATGTGATGATACATGCCTAGCGAAGTGTATGCAAAGAAAAAAACACTTGGGTCAATGGAATTGTTCATTTGCATGTGATCAACGAAATATTGAGGCATTAGGCGACTCTAGAGGCCGAAAAAATAGGCTTTTTCGGTATTTTTTTTTAGAAAAACTACACAATAAATCGAGATTACAAAAAAGGGTGTTTATCATACATATCAGTGACTGTATATAATAATTTTTTTGAAGCGATTAATTTCAAAATGGCGGCTGTACAGCGTTTTTGCGATGACGTCTCCGTTTTAGCAGGGTCCACGGCCGGACAAACAACTCCTGCAATTTTTTAATTACAATGAGCCAATGATTTTTTTTCGATTACATATAATAACAACTATAAAAGTACGTAGGATTTTTTTTGATATATTGATTTTTCGCCAAATGGCGCACTTCTATAGTGGAAAGTGAAAAATTTGCCTAAAATTTGCTTTTTTAAGGGGTAAAACCACCTCTCGAAAAAAGGAATGTCTAGGGGTAAAATAGCAGTTTCACACACAAGGAGTCCACCGATTTTAATGAAACAAAAACGAAAATTCTTCTAATCCGAAGCAATGAAAAATCCACTATAGTGACATTGCAAAAAAAATTAGGGGTGAACCACCTCTATATTAAAGGGTGGTTTCACCCCTTAAAACCGTTTCTCCGCCGATAAAAAAAATACGTATGGCTTCCTTTTCGGTGCTTTATAACATATCCAAATTTCAACCAAATCGAAAGGTGTCACCTGATGGATGTTCCTTGTTAGAGATTTTTCCCGGCCATAATCTTTTGCAACATCATTTTTGAGGTCTTAGGGGACCATCAAAAAAATCAATTTTTCGAAAATTGTAGAGTGGCCTAACCCCTTAAGATGAAACACTAACGCATGTGATTATTATAAGGATTCCCTAGCCCTAGGGAATAAATAATACTTAAAATGACCTAGAATTCCATTTTTCCAATAAATGATTCGTTGGCATCCACCAATGATGGATTTAGTCAGTTCGAGTTATTTTTTTCCTCCGCATAACGACGCTATCAGCGATCGCTGTGTTCTCTCGTCAGCATTGACAGCCGTGGTTTCACAGTTGTACCGCTGATGGACTACGCTTTGTCAAAAGAAGCTTCATCCACTAGCGTCATCCATTATGACATGTACATTGACACGGATCCCATTTTTCCTTATAAAGGATTCGTTGGCATTCAGCCATGATAGATTTCTCCAGTATAACGTCACTATCAGCGATCGCTGTGTTCTCTCATCAGCATTGACAGCCGTCGTTTCGTAGTTGTACCGCTGATGGTCTACGCTTTGTCACAAGAAGCTTCATCCAGTCGCGTCATCCAGTATGCCATGTACATTGATTCGGATTTTCAGGAGTTGTGATATCAAACTTCATGCCTACAATGAACTCGTAGGTGCAAATTAGCAGCGTATCATTATCGACAATAATCCAAGAACGGTAACGCAACATCAACGCATCAATTCCATTCCCCAAGCCTGCGGGAATGATGCCTTTCGATCCTGCTGATCATACTCCGGTTCCTGGAGATTCGCGAGATTGCGTAATGACAGGCCAACTTGGACGAAATTCAAGAATTCCGAGTCTCCATGGCACCCCGCGTCCTCCTTTAACATCTTGTTTTTGTTACGTGGTACTTGACGCACAGGTTTGTGACGTTAGTGGGATGATGTTGGAGAGGAAATAACAGACTGTATCCGCGTTGCTGGGTCTCCGGGTCCCCACGACGATCCTTCAGAAACGCCGAGCCAGAAAGGGAGTGAGAGAAAGAGGATGAAGAGTAACGAAGAGAGGAATAAGCAAGAGGACGAAGAGAAGGTGAGGAAAGAGAGAAGAGAATGGTCGAAGTCGTCGGGCGAGCACAGTGCCCGGACAACGCTCCCGTAGCGTTGGGGCCAACTAACGGTCCAAACCACCACCACTACCAACATAGTCGTCAACACTAACACGCACCTTTACTACCTTAAGCATTTTATATGGCCAGCAGCATTAAAGGAGAGCCGCACACGAGGTTCGCCTTGCCTGCATGACCACCGCGACCCTTTGCATCTACGGTCTCCACTCTTCATCCACACCTCTTTATTTTCCCTATTCTCATTTATTCTCTTCGCTCAAACGATCGCCTGCTACAAAGTATCTTCGCTAGTGAGTTTGCTCCTCTGTGCTGGGAAGTTCTTCCAGCTCTTCTGGGTGGGAAAACCCTACTGTTGGCTGAAAAATCGATGACATGCCATGGAAAGCAAGGATAGTTGATAGCAGCTTGTTCCACATTCATCGTCATGTGGAAATGCCTGGTTATCATGAAAGCTGTCAAATGTTTCGATCACTAGCCAACATTGCGATCTTTATTTCTGCTTTCGAGAAAGGAACGAGATGATCATCAATGGAGGCATTTTTATTAGTTCTATCAGGGTGTAAAAGAGTGTTGGGCTTTTGCCAGGTGGATGAAAAGTACGTAAATATTCATGCACTGAGAAAAAAAACCAAGTGAATAAAAAAAATATGTTGGTCGATTCAAATAAATGTCTGATCGCGGAGTGCCACCGATATATGAGATTGTTACAATACTATAAAATATTGGAAAATGTAATTGATTTAAATAACATATTATTTTATTTAAAAATCTCTTTTGTTCGCTGAATATCACATTATCCTTCAAATAAAATTATATTCTATTGAAGTCATTCTATATATAATCCATAGATGTATGGATGAAATAATTAAGCGGTTGCTATAACATTTTTTATTTCATGCAAAAATATAATCAATAGAATGAATTATTTCTTTACTACATCGAACCGAATATGCCACGAGAAGTTTTTCAATTTGTTTTAAATCTTAAATGAAAAGTGAGTATTAGAATGATCATCCACGATAATAGTGGAGAGAATATCAGACATCCAATGGAATATCCATGGAGAGAATATCAGCTATTCAACTGATAAGAACAGAGACTACACTTTGATCTTAGCCACAGGCCAAGAAGCAATACTCTTTAGAGATTCTCCGGCGTTTAAGGCGTTACCCCCACTTGTAGCGCAAAAAAGGCCTTTTTCATGAATTTTTTTAAAGAAAACTACAAAACTTTTTTAATCGATCAGTATACCATCTTAAAGAACACATCTTGAAGAACTTTCAGTAATTTTTTTATTGAAAAATATTACATTGTTTAGTGGCAAATGGCCGTCAATGAAATAATGTTTTTATATACACGGTTTGCGGTGACCAACATTGCGGCGAAGTGGATCATCTGAAAAAAAAATGCGAATGGATTTAGTCAAATATAAGTATAAACTAGTCTTTAATCGAAGGATTTTAAAAAATATTCATTTTTCACAAAATGGCGGACAGTCAAAGTTAATGGTTCGATTTTAACGAAAAAAACATTACATTTACATTTTTATGTATTAAATAAGCCTGCAAAATTTCAAGAAGATCGGTTCATTAGTGTTCGAGTAATCTTGGTCACCGACTTCAGAAATGCCATTTTGAGAAAAACGCGTTTAAAGTTTCAATTTCAGTTTACACGAAGAAAATATTTTTTTTTTTTGTAAACTTACATAGAGTCATCTATTCCGGGCCCATACTTCTGTATGGGCCCGGATACTTATACTTCAAAAACATGCAATAAAAAAAAATCGATTTTTTCAAAATCGCAAGTGGGGGTAACCCTTTAAGTAGATTCTTGGTTCGTGCTACGCTTACGAGAAACGAGCGCGCATGCGGCTTCTAACGGTTACTACGAGAACTACGGATTTCCTCACATCTATAATTTCGGTGGCGCTCGGCCATGTTTTGGTTGAATTTTTTCAACCAAATGCGCAAGGAACAAATTTTTTTTTCGCAAATTTTTTTAACCAATTCAGACATTTGCTTAATATTTTTCAATAAAAATAAAATATTAATAATTTAACGAATAATGTACTTGAAATAGATATTGGATATGGTGAAAAAAATTAAGTAACATATTTACTCAATAGAAATTTTATCTGAATCAAACGAGCGAAACACAATTTTTCTTGTGTACTCGAATCAACAGTATTTATATTATAAATTGAAACGCTTTTTTTGTTCCTTGCAGAAAAGGCATTCAAAACTATATAATTTGTTTGCGATCATTTTTTGGATAGTTTCAATAATATATTGTTCTCGGCTAACAATATATCTTTTGAATGAAAAAAACTTTTAATTTTATCATGTTATTAAAGTCAATAGCATTTTGTTTGGACTAATAAATCCGATTACTTACGGCAACAATTTTACAATTGAATCAATGAAATTTCATTCAATAACACCAATGATATTGGATCAATGATTTTTTTTCTCAGTGTGGAGGTAGGTCATGCCAACTTGAATTTGACTGAACGATTTCTGTCGATCGTTTTGCACAAGGCATTTGAATCTTGGAGAAAAATTTTGTTTTAACATTCAACGTTCCAAACTTAGAAATGCCTTACTTAAGATTGGGAATCACCTCCAATGACATTGTTGGTTGGCGTGGGATGGGAGCTGATATGAATGGATTCAACGGGCGCTTACGTGGCTGAGGACTAGACATGGCGCAGCTTTATGGTACACTCTCGAGCCATAGCCAATTGACAACGATGGCAATAAACGTCCTCGTAACGAATTTTGGACGTTTTAACAATTGTGCGACGTTTCAACGTGAGAATTCAAGTTGGCAAACTCGATGTCTTTATATGACGGAGAAAACGTGAACTGTGATAAATGGAATTGGTGGCTTAAAAACCTCGGTGCGTTACGACGTGTTATTTAATTTGTCATTGCTGGATGGTGAGAGTGTACTGGTAGTAGCTCGAAAAGCAGCCAACTTTTTTACCAACACATTTTTGTACAAATAACGGTGCACGCGATTTATTGAGGAATATTAAGGCGGAATACCCCTGGGTCATGGGAATGGGTAAAACAATTTTTTTGCATTTTCTCAAAGTATACATTTTGAAGAATGTGTCGAAAAATATTCAAGTTAAAATATTGAAAATTGAACAATTTACAGACGATTTGGTGAGAGTAGGACTTACGTATACTAAAACTTTCAATCGCGTTTTTTTTCGAAACGACTTTTCTCAACCTGGCTAGAATTATAACTCTAGCTATAATTGTCCGATTTTAAATTAAAAAAAGAACGTAATTTCCGTAATTTCAATAGCTATCGTTAAACGTAGCCGTTTTTTATGTAGTATATTTTAAACCCCCGAATGTAAGTGAAAACTTCGACAAAATTACACTTTTTTTTTACGACGGCCATTTTGTGAAAATTGCTTTTTTCAAAGAAGGCTTTTTTGAGAAAAACAACAATTTACCACATTCGACCACATTTTTTATACAGAGGCTTTATTACATCTGAATAACGTTGTTAATATTTAATTTAAAAAAATAAAAATTTACTCGAAAAATAAGTCCAATGTATGTCGCATAACAATTTTTTTCCAAATCCTAAATAAATAATCTAGTAGACAAACAAAATTGGAAAAATTTTCTTTTTCAGCTCCTCGCAGTGATCCCTTTGAGAGGGGGGAGATACCTTTGAGCGAGGAAAAAATTACTGATTTCCATGATTTTTTTTAAAGACAAGTTTTCTTCACCAATTTTGAGACTTAGGGTATATATTATTACTACTTTTGGCTGTTACATGGTATTTTTGTATTAATATTTAAAAATATGGCATGAAGTATGGCATGGTCTTCCGATCTGCCATTTCAAAACTGGCGTGACGTATAGCTAAAAAACTAATCGACCGATTCTGATAAAATTTGGTATAAACCTTTCTAACCTTCTTGTTTAAGGGGAGAAATACACCTAGGAGCCGGAAAAAAGGTCATCTTTGTGAATTTTTTCAAGGAAAACTATCTGAAATTTCGGATTGGGGTTTTAATTATCTAAAAGTATATACATTCAAAAATATGTTTAATTGTCATTATTTAAAAATATCAAATATATACAAGAATATTGTATGATCCTTGGAGCGTCGTAAAAAGTCGTTTTGAGAAAAACGCGTTTGAAAATTTGGGAACGAATAAATCATGAAATTTGTCAACTTACATGGAATCATCGATACCAGGCCCATGGTGTAGGTCTTCTACGGTCGACGGAATGTTCGTAGCTTCTAAATCCTCGACCTCGACCATCTCGGTGTATATCTCTCCTTAAAACATGAACCTACATTTTTTTTGAAAATTAAAAAAAGAATTTTTCACTGCAAAATGTAGCCATTTTCCGGAAAAATCATTTTTTTTTGTTTCAAAGCGTCCCATTTTATCGATTTTCAACATTTCTCACTTTTTCTTGGTTCATATTCTGCGTACGAGTGTCAATGAGAGACAAATCTTCGTAGGTTCTTTTTCAGATCAATCTCGCCAATGCTACGTGTCACGCCGCCTGAGAACATCCGCCGCAGCCCGTTTAGAAGACCGTGCCATACCTCCGCAATTTTTAAAGAGCAACAAAAAAATACCAGTCAAAAGCCAAGAGTAGTAATAAAACATACCCTAAGTCCCAAAAATGGCGATGAAATTAAAAAAAAAAAAATCCCGAAAATCACCAATTCTTTTCTCACCTAAAGGTACTGCCCCCAAATAACTAGTCGATCAACGTTATAAGGCTGTTCTCGATTATTGCAACAGCAACAGTTGTCTGTTCGTTACAAAATTTCGAGAAATAAAAATGTTTCTTCGCGAACGAAGAGTTCGTTGAACGGATGAATCGAAGTGGTACATGCACAATTGAAAAGACACAACGCAAGAAGATATCCTGCCTATTGAATTCTGTGGCTGGTGGAGAGGCCGCAGGGAGGAAATTCTCCGATATAAAGGGAAGCAGAAAGCTCGCATCTATATAGCTCCTCCCTCACCGGCTGCTCGTGTATTTTTTTATATTATTATGGCATTCGGGAAAGAAACTCTCGAATTACATGCACGCGGTGGATCAACCGGCTTCTCTCATTTAGATCCAAAAGCCGCGGCCAAGTTTCTTTCACAATACTCCGGAGAGATACGAGCCTGTAAATTTTACGTGAAAAAAAGTTCAGGTGCTTCTACAACGTAAGCAGGATCGCCAGGATTGAGTTCCGAATTTTCACGCCCCCTCGAAGATAGCCAAGTGTGGTCAAGGCTCCTTCGAGCTGCCTTTGATTCCATTGTTATTATGCGCCAAAAATGCGTCTTCATTGTCGAGCGAAAATAAAAAATCCGCCCTCAGCTTTCCTGGGAAAAATGGAAAATTTTCGGTGTTTCTCGGACGAGGAAATGTCGTAAATTATGGCGGAAAAAGCCGCGTGAATTCATGCATAAAGACACCGATAATCGCCTTACATTGTTACGTTTTTTTTTTCTTTTCGGATTCTTCAACCTTGGCAGAGTCCCGTTTCCCTAACGAGATATTTTCAAAATTGGTCACGCTTCAGTTTTAAAAGATCCGCTGGCGGTTGCTCGTGCAAATCGACACACCCGCTTATACCCCGAGGCCACACTTCTCCCCCAGTTATTTTGCATGGCCGGTCTCGTTTGGAACGCCGAGACTTTGAAACCTTCAAATTTCTTCCGGCCTCCCGTGTTTGACAGAGGAAAATCGGAGGAGAGACACGTTCGTTTCATCTCGTTAATGTCAATTTTTAAGGGAAGGGTTTCAGCGTGAAAAAAAAACACTTTTTTGCGATTTCTTTTCATCTATGTGGATAGAGTAAATTTATTGAAACCTTTTGTACATTGTTATGTGTCATTTCAAGAACATTCCGTGAAATTTGTACGCGAAAATATCCACAAACAAGTCGGTGACAAAGCTTTTCCAAGAACGCCTTTGGAAAAACACGATTTGCGGTGTTCACTGTATCTGAGCTAGAAATTATCTGAAATCAATTACCATTAATGGGTTACCCCCACTTGCGATTTTGAAAAAATCGATTTTTTTTATTGCATTTTTTTGAAGTGCAATTTGAAGTGCAGTTTTTTTTTGATGCCCGGAATAGATGACTCTATGTAAGTTTATAAAAAAAAATATTTTCTTCGTGTAAACTGAAATTGAAACTTTAAACGCGTTTTTCTCAAAATGGCATTTCTGAAGTCGGTGACCAAGATTACTCGAACACTAATGAACCGATCTTCTTGAAATTTTGCAGGCTTATTTAATACATAAAAATGTAGTCTTTAATCGTTCGATTTTTTTTTTCGAAAAAAATGGCCGTTTTATAGCCAAAAAACGGCCGTTTTTTTTCGTTAAAATCGAACCATTAACTTTGACTGTCCGCCATTTTGTGAAAAATGAATATTTTTTAAAATCCTTCGATTAAAGACTAGTTTATACTTATATTTGACTAAATCCATCCGCATTTTTTTTTCAGATGATCCACTTCGCCGCAATGTTGGTCACCGCAAACCGTGTATATAAAAACATTATTTCATTGACGGCCATTTGCCACTAAACAATGTAATATTTTGCAATAAAAAAATTACTGAAAGTTCTTCAAGATGGGTTCTTTAAGATGGTATATTGATCGGTTAAAAAAGTTTTGTAGTTTTGTTTTAAAAAATTCATGAAAAAGACCTTTTTTGCGCTACAAGTGGGGGTAACGCCTTAAAGCTTAGTCAAAGTATAATCAAATCCTCCCCCCAATGATCTTTGATAATTTATTTCATTTCTAAATTTTTTGTGGTCATGTAAAGTGAAAAGTGCTATTTTTCACGAAAAATTCCGCCATTTTGGGGGTGGAAAACCCCCTCAATGTAAAAAAAAATCTCAACTTAACCGTTGGGGTGAGGTATTTTATATGTAGAAAGTGTGTACCAAGTTTGAAATAAATCGGTCATGTAGTTTTCAAATGGCAGTGAACACGGACTTTGAAAAAGTGGTTTCGAGAAAAACGCGGCACCGGCTTGTTTGTGGATATTTTCGCGTACAAATTTCACGGAATGTTCTTGAAATGACACTTAACAATGTACAAAAGGTTACAATAAATTTACTCTATGCATATAGATGAGAAAAATTCGCAAAAAAGTGTTTTTTTTCATGCTGAAACCCCTACCCTCCCCTTAGTGTGGGCTTTGACTTTTTTTTTAACAGCATGTTACTGTTTTGCTCGATTATTATTCTGGGGAAACGGGTGTCAAGGCGATAGCTATACTGCCCAAATGGAAAATTGGAGCTCGAAAGATTGTGGCCTCGAACTTTCGTCACCCTCCGTTCAATCATTAGCTGATTAAAAAAAAACAATTCTTTTGCCTTTTCTCAGAGCGTGGCACAAATTTGAGCTCGATTTTTTTCCTTTTTCTCACCATCCAATTATCTTCTTTTAATAAAAAAAAATTGTCGAGGAAGCTGCGAGCGGTCAAAAAATATTTAGAGGTCGCTCAAGCCTCCCATAAATTCAGATTTTCATTCTCAAACCGATTTTTTTTTCGTTCACTTCTCATCCATGCATTTTACGTTTTACAATTTTGAAATTAACTTTGCGAAGCCTCTAGCCGGCTAATGAATATTTAGTGGTCGCTCAAGAGCTTCGAAATTTCCAATTTTCGCAATTTTTTGTACTCTTCACACTCATAAATTTGAAGCTTTGTAAAATTTTCCAAACAATTAATCCCTTTTTCTTTAGAAACAGATTTTTCAATTTACCTCCCACTTCTAACCCAATAATTATAATCTTGGTTCTCATAAAATAATTTTTTAAATCTCTTGTTCGTAAACAAAATTATAGGTTGTTTTATCGGGTTAGAAGTGAGAGGTAAATTCGGAAAATCTGTTTTTAATGAAAGAAGGATTAGTTGGTTTGAGCATTTTACAAAGCGTCTAATTTACGACTGAGAAGAGTGAAAAAAATTGCGAAAATTGGAAACTTCGAAGCTCTTGAGCAACCACTAAATGTTCGTTGACCGGCTAGAGCTTTCGCGAGGTTAATTTGCAAATTATAAATCGCAAAATTCATAGGTGAGAAGTGGACGAAAAAAAAATCGATTTTTTAACGAAAATTTGAATTTGTGGGAGGCTTAAGCGACCTTTCAATATTTTTTGACGGCTCGCAGCTTTCGCGACAATTTTTTTCTTTCTTTAAGGAATATAATTGGATGGTGAGAAAAAGGAAAAAAAATAAAGCTCAAATTTGTGCCACCCCAATATACATATTCGAGAACATGTGAAAAAATATTCAAGCTGCAGTATTGAAAATTGACCAAGTTATAGACGAGTTAGTAGCTTTCATACGTAGCTGTTTTTTTCACTTTAGTTTTTCAAGCCCTCGACTAAAGTAAAAATTTCGCCAAAATTACACTTTTTTTTGAACACTCGCCATTTTGTGATTTTTTGTTCGGAAAACGGCCACATACGACGAGAACTACATTTATATAGATTATAAAATTTTCATTTTTCAGACCAACCATTGTTAAGTTATCGATCCGGTCATTGCAGTACATTTTTTATACAGTGGCTCTATTATACTCCAACACCATTGTGAATTCTTAATTTTTCAAAATAAAAATTTACACAAAATACTTTTAATGTATGCTTAATAATATATCTTTTTTTCCAAATCCCGAATGAATAATTCAGTAGACAAAAAAATTCTGAAAACGACCTTCTTTCGGCCCGTCACAGCGGTGTCCTCTCTTTAGCAAAAATATTTCGTTCCCGGTTCGTTTTGTCATAATGAATAAAACTAAGGACGGCGATAGCATCAGCTGCTCTTCTTTAAAATTGACAGCTCGAAAGATTTCTATTTCATTCAAAAGAGAATTCTCGAGGCCATTGCACAAGGACAGATCAAAGGCAGGGAGGATTAACCATATCGAGTGTCTCGTCTACGGCCGTCTTGACACGAACTCCTACGGCGATCAGCCTAAAAAGGCCCATAAAAAAATGGGCCTCCCGTCCCGCGCGGAACAGCGTGCTCTTTTTTTCTTAATTTCCCCGACGGGCGGGTGTGCCCTCTACTTATTGTTGGCTCGGACAAAAATACCATTGAATCGAAAAAAAATATGCAAGATTCGGTAATAGAAAATGCGGATCTACGAGAGACGATATGTCATTTAAGGGGTTACCCCCACTTGCGATTTTGAAAAAATCGATTTTTTTATTGCATTTTTTTGAAGTATAAGTATCCGGGCCCATACTTCTGTATGGGCCCGGAATAGATGACTCTATGTAAGTTTACAAAAAAAAATATTTTCTTCGTGTAAACGGAAATTGAAACTTTAAACACGTTTTTCTCAAAATGGCATTTCTGAAGTCGGTGACCAAGATTACTCGAACACTAATGAACCGATCTTCTTGAAATTTTGCAGGCTTATTTAATACATAAAAATGTAGTCTTTAATCGTTCGATTTTTTTTCGAAAAAAAAATGGCCGTTTTATAGCCAAAAACGGCCGTTTTTTTTTCGTTAAAATCGAACCATTAACTTTGACTGTCCGCCATTTTGTGAAAAATGAATATTTTTTAAAATCCTTCCATTAAAGACTAGTTTATACTTATATTTGACTAAATCCATCCGCATTTTTTTTCTTCAGATGATCCACTTCGCCGCAATGTTGGTCATCGCAAACCGTGTATATAAAAACATTATTTCATTGACGGCCATTTGCCACTAAACAATGTAATATTTTTCAATAAAAAAATTACTGAAAGTTCTTCAAGATGTGTTCTTTAAGATGGTATATTGATCGATTAAAAAAGTTTTGTAGTTTTCTTTAAAAAAATTCATGAAAAGGCCTTTTTTGGGCTACAAGTTAGGGTAACGCCTTAAATACAGGAGCGATGAAAAATCGACATATTTCGTTGTCAATATCTTCAATCGTCTTAAGGAGTTTCGGTACAAAAGTCAAAATGTTGAGAAATTGATCAAATTTGGTGATAATAATCTTCAACATTAAGTGCGAAAACACACATTTTTCAAAAATTTTTTCTACTTCGTTATCGAGTAATTCAGCATTAAAGCAGATTTCTTATGCCCGGAATGTATACCTACATATGAAGCATTCCACACCAAGTGAAACACTAAAAAATCATGTGATTTTTAAATGGGCTCATAATTTTTTTTTAAGTTCATTCGAATGTCAAAAGCAACTACAATTTTTTTTAGATTTTAAAATTGCATTTTACACTCGAATTTGGATACCGGGAAATTCTTCTCGTTTTTTTTTCAATTCATTATGCTCAAAAAGTGATGCATTGTACAAAAAAAACGTCAAAGAAGAAAACTTAGGTTTTCGAATGTACTTTTCAATCATATATGTTTCGTAACTGTTAAAAATTCTGCTAATGTATTTTTCAACGAAATAAGGTAAAAATAATTTTTTTCGTCAAGTTCGCCCACTTTTATTTTTCTATAAACTTGAGAGAACTTTCGTTGATGTCATAACAAACCACAGAAAAATTGGCATGATGGAGAATTCATATCTTCCAATTATTTTTTAAGGTTAATTGATGAAGAATTTTATCGAACCATGGCATTATGTATCGCCTGTATCGAACATCCTTAAGGAAGCAGATACCTTTAGGCGAGGACAAAATTTGCTGATTTTCATGATGTTTTAAAAATAACAAAGTTTTCTTCACCACTTTTGAGATTTGTTTCACATTATGATGTCGTAGCGCTTTGGGCCCAGTGACACTCGCTAATTTCTTATTACGAGAATCCAGAATATGTACCGCTGTATATAGTCGGCTACCATGTTCACTACGTGGCGCCAGAAGTCGAGTACTCGGTGTACTTTAATGTATAAGCTGACTTCCTGTTGCCACGTTACCCCCGTTACCTAAATACAACTTCTAAAACATGGAATATTTCGGAATTAAACCAATTTTATCATCGTCCCTATCGTGTTAATCGTCCTTGTCGAGTAATTGAATTATCGAAATTAATAAGTTACGAATCTGTCACCTGGTTCCTTGGGAAATACAATATTTTCGGGTGAAGATGCACAAAATGAATTTTTTTAAAGACATATTTAATATACAATCCATATGAATGTAGCAATATAATGGTTTTTTTTTTAATTTCGAAAAAGTCTTCTCAAATAAGTTGATCTTTAAGCGTCTTTGAATTTGTTCATCACACACTCGTTTAAAAAATAAATTTATTCTGCTCGAGGAAATTGGAGAAAGAATTTTTAGTCCAATTTTTGAATTAATCAAATTTAATTTTAATAATTAATTTATTAAATTATTTGTTTATTTATTTATTCATTTATTATTAATCTGTTATGGTTTAAAATCAATAAATTGATTAATAAATGTATTATGTATTCAAATTAATCAATTTTATTCATTTATTATGGATTAATAATTAAGCTAATTTTTTAATTACTTCAATTTTTAATTAATTCCATTTTAATTCACCTTAGGACCCAAAGGCCTCGAAAGATCGTGCTAAACGTCGGCGCAGCATTCTTTTTTACCGAAAAAAGACTCTCATTTATATACACAAGTTCGATGAATTGCGTATGAACGTTTCGTCACATTCAGATTAGTGTCCCGATTTGCGTGTCTACGATTTCGAACTCGAACAAAAATGAGGTCAAAGTTACAACCATGTGACCGCCACGACGAGTAAATCGTTCCATAGAATTTCCCTAATGCAATTTCCTCGGCCTGCAGCGAGTGCCAATTACCATTGCAATAGTGCCTTTTTTACCGTTGGACAGTGTATAACGAGAGTTATTCTCCGCCCCGAATGCATGCGGACCCGTACTTCCTACTTTTATTCACAAAGAGCCGCGATAACGAACCCGCGTACGTCACTGACAATAGCGTGCCGCGAACTACGCTCCGTGAGCTTCGAACAAAAAAAAATTGCAATAGTTCGCCTCGGCTGCAAATGTCATTTGCATATTTATTTTCTGCGCGGGAAGCCATTCGTGATGAAAATACGTTAATACGAAGGAAAAATTGTAGAGCGAAAAAAATAGATATAACGAAAAGCGAGGAATATAAAAACGAATTCTAAGTTGCCAGAGTGAAAGAAATGGCTAAATTCAGCATTGCGAGAGGCCAGAGAATTATTTAAAAAAATTTAAAGTAGGTTATTATAAAAATTATTTGATATATAAAAAAAATCCAAAAGTAGGTTGTTTTTAGAATTATTTGAGCATAAGTGTATATTTCAGCTGCGTCATTGAAACGAATATTTTTAAAAAATCGTTAAGGGGGAAGATACCTTCAGGCGAGGAAAAAATTGCTGATTGTCATGATTTATTTTCAAAAGGAAATATTTCTTCACTATTTTTTAAACTTTATTACTACTTTTGGCTGTTACATTGTATTTTTTTTCTTAATCTCATTTTTACATATTATTACAAATTATTTATTACTTATTATTTTTATTAATTAATTAATTAATTAATTAATTAACATAAAATAATAGTCTTCTAAACTGATTAATCTGAAAAAAAAGATTTTACTTTCATTAACACTCATACGCAGAATATGATCCAGGAAAAAGTAGGAATTGTTGAAAATCGATGAAATGGTACGCTCTGAAACAAAAAGATTGAATTTTCCGGAAAAAAATGCATACATTTTGCAATAAAAAATACGTTTTCTCTAAATTTTCAAAAAAATTGAGGTTCATGTTGTAGAAGATAAGGTGAGAAAGATTTATACCAAATTTCATCAGGATCGGTCGATTAGTTTTTTAGCTATACGTCACGCCAGTTTTGAAAATGCAGTTTAGAAGACCTTGCCATACCTCCGCCATTTTTTAAGATAAATAATTTTTAAAAATACCATGTAACATCCAAATTAGTGATAAAACATACCCTAACAAGGAACATCACTGCCATGTCTTCCTCCGATTTTGTTGAAACTTTTTTATGTGGTAGAGAATCAAAAACTAAGAGACACGTATTTTTTTTTATCGGCGCAAAAACGGTTTCAAGGGGTGAAACGCATCCGCGAAAATAGGGGTGTGTTTCGTTTTTCGTCGATAACGTTATCGTTCTCGTCTCCAATGTATAGTGCACAAAAAAAATAAACATTGTTGCAATTTGAAATTTCTCAATATCTGGTACCGTTAAAACGTTATCGACGAAAAACGAAAAACATCCCCATTTTTGAGGGTGCGTTTCACCTCTTAAAACCGTTTTTCGGCAGATAAAAAAAATACGTGTCTCTTAGTTTTCGATACTCTTCCACATAAAAAAGTTTTAAGGGGTTACCCCCACTTGCGATTTTGAAAAAATCGATTTTTTTTATTGCATTTTTTTGAAGTATAAGTATCCGGGCCCATACTTCTGTATGGGCCCGGAATAGATGACTCTATGTAAGTTTACAAAAAAAAATATTTTCTTCGTGTAAACTGAAATTGAAACTTTAAACGCGTTTTTCTCAAAATGGCATTTCTGAAGTCGGTGACCAAGATTACTCGAACACTAATGAACCGATCTTCTTGAAATTTTGCAGGCTTATTTAATACATAAAAATGTAGTCTTTAATCGTTCGATTTTTTTTTTCGAAAAAATGGCCTTTTTATAGGCAAAAAACGGCCGTTTTTTTTCGTTAAAATCGAACTATTAACTTTGACTGTCCGCCATTTTGTGAAAAATGAATATTTTTTTAAATTCTTCGATTAAAGACTAGTTTATACTTATATTTGACTAAATCCATCCGCATTTTTTTTTCAGATGATCCACTTCGCCGCAATGTTGGTCACCGCAAACCGTGTATATAAAAACATTATTTCATTGACGGCCATTTGCCACTAAGCAATGTAATATTTTTCAATAAAAAATTACTGAAAGTTCTTCAAGATGTGTTCTTTAAGATGGTATATTGATCGATTAAAAAAGTTTTGTAGTTTTCTTTAAAAAATTCATGAAAAAGGCCTTTTTTGCGCTACAAGTGGGGGTAACGCCTTAACAAAATTGGAGGAGGACACCAAATTGATTCCTTGTAAGTCTCAAAAATAGTAAACAAATCTTCCTTAAAAAACAATCATTAAAATCAGCAATTTTTTTCCGGACCTAAAGGTATCTCCCGTGTTTTCAAACTTATAGTTTTCGAAGAGGACTGTACCGCGACTGTACATCCTTTATGGGCATACTGGTAGAGCCGGTGTACGCGAGATCGTCTACGAAAAGTCATGTCAAACACACGTGTCTTATCCGCCGTACTCGAAGCCCAAAGTGCACAGGATAACGCCGATATATGTGCAGTCGGGGCTGATAGTGCACACGGATGTAAGAGGGAAAGAGCGCGAAGGAAAGTACGATCAGACGGGTTTTAAAAGGCCGATGAATCGAGTGCCCGAGGCCTCGTATTATTTGCATAATTAATTGCCCTCATTTTGCATAATTAATTGCTAAATTCGTCGAAAGGATATCCTCGTTTACGTATTTTTATTCGTATGCAGAACTTATTTCGATGCAAATAAAGTTGAACGAAAGTTCAAAATGCACTTTCCGTGACACGTGACTTTGCGCATAATTGGAAGTCAATCGACGTTGAAATTCTTGCCGAGCAATTGTAATTCCACGCGTGAACTTATTATCGCGCAAAAAAATTGCCGTGCGTGAATTACCGCGAAACGTCACTCACGATTGCCGTGCGATGTATTGCCGGATCGAAGATTAAGGCGTGGCTGAATTAACGCGCGAAAGTTCATTACCGCACGTTGAAATTGGCCCGAAACAATTATTCCGCGGGGATAATTACCGCGGGAAAAATAAATCAATGAACAATCGCTACGTAATTAATTACCGCACTGCACGACTGTCCCGGTAGTAATTAAGGGGTAAGGCCACTGTAACGGTCCAAAAAAAAGGTTTTTTCACGAATTTTTTGCTTCCAAAATTGAAGGTAATTGAAAAAAAACTTTTAAGGGTGTTATCGGGCATACATTAAACTTTATTATAACATTTTTTTACAGCAAAAAAAAAACAAAATGGCGGTTCCACAGCTATCTTCCCGGGGCATGTTTTGCTTGCAGGGCTCCGCGGCACGCAGCACCACTGGTGCACTTTTGAATCTAGAACAAAAAAAAAACCATCAATCTAGAGGGTTATAGCTAGAGAATGTCGATCGGATTTTAAAAAGTATCAATTTTTGTGGATTTTGCGTGCGTTTGAAAAAAAAAATTGATTTTTGACGAAAAAAACGGCTAGTTTTTTGTTAATAAAAAATCAATAAATAAAGTTATTGAAAATCCCGATCGACATTCTCAAGATAATGTTAATGTTCACATCTGGTCAAAATTTCAAGTAAAAAAAAATGAAAATTGTTCGAGTGATGCTGCGTGCCATTTTGAAAAACCGTGTTTCGAGAAAAACGCGTTTAAAGTTTTGCGAATAGTTTTTTATTGGAAAAAATAAAAAAAAGAAGGTTTAAACTAGAGGGTTTAAACCTTCTAGAGGGTTTAAACTATTTTTGAAGCCAATAAAAAAAAATCGATTTTTCAAAAAATTTACAGTGGCCTTACCCCTTAAGTGATTAAGTATTTTCATGAATTTTTTTGATAGCTTTATATTATAGATATTGATATCAACGTCGTTGCACTTAATAAATACACTTTGGAAATACATTTTTTTTTAAATGATTTACTTCCGTCACTCTTGATAGACGAAAATGGTAGTTAAAAAAATGATCTAAAAAATTGTAGGTCTGTGCTGTTGATGATATCTCGGAGATGGATCATGCAAAACAAAAAAAATCAAAGGTTTTTAGATTCAGTATGTTAACGGCTATCGCGCATAGCATACGATTTTTGATATATGCAAAAATAACAAAATGGCGGACATTTTCCGAAAAAAAAAAAAAACAAAACAAAAACGTGTTTCTTTCGCCGTTTTTGGCAACAAAAAATAGTAAATATCAAAAATTATTTAAATCCTTTATATGCGCTGTAGCTATAGTTGTGAAGAATATGTGGTTAAAATATCACAAGGATCGGTTCGTAGTTTCAAAGATTTTGTCAACAAGCCGTCGTAAAACGTTGTTTCGAGAAAAACGCATTTAAAGCTTGTTTGGGTTACATAAATACATAAAAAAAATTCTTTCACGCATTTCGAAAGTGTATTTATTAAGTGTAACAACTTTTATATCAATATCTCTAATATAAACCTATCGAAAAATTCATGAAAATAGCATTTTTTAGCGTCGAAAGTGAGAACACCCCTTAAGATGCAAACAGGTGCCGCATACGAATAATCTCGGCGTTAGGTCATATTCGGTAACGACAATTATACCATACGAGCGTTTGACCTTCTAATCAATCCATACTGTCCTCATTTGTCCAGTTTCTAATGCGCGTGGGTTTAAGAGGACGCGCCACTGTGACGGGTAAGTAAATTTTTTTTTTTGCATTTTCTCAAACTATACATATTCAAGAATATGTGAGAAAAATTGAAGTTGAAATTTTGAAAATTGACCACGTTACCGACGATTTAATGAGAGCAGGCAACCCAACGATTTACCCATACTGAAACTTTCCATCGCGTTTTTCTCGAAACGACTTTTTTCGTTCTGGCCGGAATCATAACTCTAGCTATATTTGTCGGATTTTCAAGTTCGAGAAATCAAAATTTCCCTAATCGTAGTAGCTATCGTTGTACGTAGCTGTTTTTTTTAATTTAGTATTTTTTAAGCCCTCGAGTATAAGTAACAATTTCTCTAAAATAACACTTTTTTGAACACCCGCCATTGTGTGATTTTTGAAAAAATAGCTATTTACAACGAGAACTACATTTATATAGATTATAAAATAAGTTATCGGTCCAGGCGTTGGACCACATTTTTATAGAGACTATTATATCTCGATAACGTTTTTATTTTTTATTTTTTTATAAAAAATTACACCAAGTAAGTTTAATGGATGCTCAATAACATACCTTTTTTCCAAATCCCAAATAAATAATCTAGTAGTAAAAAAAATTCGGAAAAACGACCTTTTTGGCCCGTCACAGTCCCTCAACAAAAACTTTTCGCGGAATTAAATTTCCATCTGGGGCCATCTTCCAAACCGTTTCCCTCTGCATAAAATAAAGTAATCATAATAAATATTTTTAAAAATTATAATAATTAATAATAATAATTGGGTAATAATGAACAAATACTAAAATGCTCCGGGTAAATTAATGAGCTATATACGTGGCAAGTGCACAACGATAATAAACCATTCTAACAAAATTCCCGGAGACTTATGGCAAAGGCACTTGGAATTTACACAGACCGAGTAAATTCGGTTGGAATCTGGTCTCGATTGCGTTCGGCGGAAACTGGATGAGGTTGTGTATTTATATATATATATATATATATATATATATATATATATATATATATATTGTGTATGTGCACAGTTGGTGGTGGCTCGCGCCGGGCACGCATTCCTCACAACACAAACCCCGGAGCCTCGATTTACAATCCAAATTAACGAAATATGCTAATTGCGAGGATTGCAACGCGAGAAAACGTACACGGACCGTTAATTTATCTTTCCTCGATCGTGCGATAACGACGGGATTGTTTACCAGTTTTCCCAGCAGGGAAATTACCACGAAATCTCGATCTTGGCAATCTTCCGAGTACGGCTCACCCCAATTTCGGCAGTTTGTTCCGATGAAATATTTATCAACCATTTCGGGAAGGGAAATTTTCCGCCGTTTACAAATATCACGGACCTTTTGTCGAATGCTCAAAATTACGCTGAGAAAATGCGGAAAACGCATTTCTATACACTTTTGTCGATTTTTAATCAAAATTCCGCGTTTTGAGGGAAACTAATCGTAAATTTGTATTCAACGGACAGAAAAACATCGATATGGACTTGTAAAAAAAAATATTAAAAATCGATTTTTTTACGATACCGAAAAACGGCATAAATAAAATAAAGATATTTTTATACCATTAAATTCTAATCTCGTAATCTACAACAATCGGCACGGCAAAGGCAGGCCCTACGTCTGCCCATACCGATTTTCCCTTCGGACCATTATGCTTACGCGACCGTTAACTCGTCTCGTGTTTCGAAGTAAAACTGCGGAATTATTTTCGCCCGAGATTGCACATGTTTCACGAAACAAAGCGCGCGTTGCAGAAGAGTCGAGCGCGCGGTTAGTAGTTCGTTCACGCGACGCGGCGCTACGAGCGAAAAAAGGCCAGCGTCCGTTGCCTGCGCGAGAATTCGTCTAATCTCTCGCAGTGCGGCGTGACAAAACAAAGACGGCGTAAGGCATAGTGGAATTCTTGACCACGTGCTCGCGTTCGCACTGGCCTCGTACATCCGATGCGTTTTTTCTCGTACGCTATTCCACCGCGGTTTATCGACCGACAATACCGCATCCACCATCGGGCACGTACGCAACGTTGTTTGTTTTCGCGCGATCGCGGTGAACAAATACACAAGGACCGAGCGGAAAAATGAATACCGAGAATTACGAACGGCGACGGTTCGAAACGGAATACGAGTGCGATGTGCCTACGTAAGTAT
This sequence comes from Ophion slaviceki, assembly GCA_944452715.1. Lineage (NCBI taxonomy): Eukaryota > Metazoa > Arthropoda > Insecta > Hymenoptera > Ichneumonidae > Ophion > Ophion slaviceki. The sequence goes on from OX101792.1 coordinate 24,805,060, forward strand.
AATTCGCAGATCGCGAGACGAATATCGCGAGCGACCTTGAATTTCCCTTGGACTCGTGTCTTACTTTGTACCAACTGATTCGTTGATTTTACACGCGCGCACGTGAAGATTCGGCCACCCGGTTGGCAACGACGGTTGGGTACGATGCAAATCGAAGACTTTTCCCGGCAAATATTATTTCTTCAACGTCGATTCACGAAGCAGAACGTGGGGACGGCCGCTCGCGTCATGCGTACCGGTGCCCGTCGTCAATTCCGTGAGTGAATGAACTATTTTGCGAAGTTGAGACGTCTTCGATCGTACTTATTGTTATTACTATTATTATTACCAATAATTGCTTCCTGATTTTATTATTATTACTAATAATAATTATTATTATTATTACTAATATTGCTACATAATTTAGACCATTTTTATTTTTCATAAAAATGAACACTACATTTTCGTATCCCAAGGTAAGATCCTTTCATACCGACCGAGTACAATGTAACGTATTCGACTTGCGAAAAAATCGTTTTTCTTGCACTAGTCTCGAGTACACGTAAACGAGGGATGGACCAAGTTAGTTTTTCATAATGAGCATCAAGTTTTTTCGAACGGCACGATTCTGTGCGAAGTTGTAAAACGGGATTTGGGATACGACGTTTTGACTCGGAAGATTTTTGTCGCGTCGCGCAATATGAATATTTTGTAGGAAAAAATGTGAGATTGAAGTTTGCATCGTTGGAATTTAGTGAGAATACGTTTTTTGTGCCGATATTTTAGATATGAAAATTTCGCAACCATTTTTAAGGTTATGTATCACCCGCTCCGACCACTTCGAAATTTTGAAAACGGATTTCGACCAAACGATACAATAAATTGAGATGACATTTATCGTGTACGTGCGATATTTTTGCAGAAAGAGCATGACGATCGACAAGTATGAAAAAAACTTTACAGTTTCTAGTTACCACGGGATGAATTGTGGATTACTAACTGATACAGCGAATTCATACACATTTATAGGCCACTAGGCTCTCGACAGTGAAACAAAAAACACATTTTAAGCATTTATAAACAAATTTTATGAACAAATGACGGGGAAATTGGGGTTTAGAGTTTTTTCTACATAAAACTAGCGAAATTGTACCAACGAAGCTCAAAATGAGCTTTTTGAGCCCCTCCCCTCCATGGTAATATGTGGTGAGGTTTCTGTTATCCAAATCCTCCCCCCTATTTGAGCCTCACGTGATTAATGGACGACCCCACACGGCATGGGGGGGGGGGGGTTCACAGTGGCCAAAAAACCTCACGTGATTAATGGACGATCCCTTATGGATATTCGTATTTATGGATATTCACTTATGAATATTGGCATTTATGGATATTCGACTTACGGATGTTCCACCCCAATCCCTAAATCCATCAAAAATGATTTTGGATAACATTGAAAACAGAGAAAAACGATAACAAAAAAGAATTTTTGGTTGCATTCCAACGATGCAAACTTCAACATTTTCCACATAGCGAACCTGCATACATATGTACGCATCACATACGGACGTGCAACAACCCTTCTGCTGTAGTGGGGGTAGCAGAGGGTTGCTGCGACATCTGGCGGTAGTTTGCGGCGGCTCGTACCCAAAAACTGGAAATTCGGAAATACCCTCGTGACCGGCTAGATATTTCGCAGCGTCATACATGGCCTTGATGCTTGGTTGGAGATCTACCAACGAAATTTAAACAAAAAACATATTTGGCGCAGAAATAAGTAGTAATAAAAAATGGAAAATATAAAAAACAATTTTCGTTGTATTTCAACGATGCAAATATCAACATCATTGCGATATATCTTTCAGACCCTGATATCAATGTTTATATTTTCTTAGGAATTATTCCAAGTATAATGCGTCCTCAAAGATTATTCACTACTTGTGTCGGTTCTTAATTCGTTAAAAACAAGATAATTATAATACGATTTAAAAAAAAGAAACAACTCAGATCTCACTATCACATGAGAATGTTGTAACAGTTGTTTTCTCCATACGATCTGTCCACGTTTGTATAAATGACAAAGGTGTGTATTTTGCAAAGTTTTATTTATCTTGACTTTCTGTGAGATGCAAAACGGAAGATCGATATTTCAACCACTTCCGGACTATTTAGAGCTCTGAAATTTGGCAAACGTGCATTTAAGAGGTGACAATGCATTCAGCTCCAAAAAAAAAACACAATATAAATAACATTTTCAACTTTTCATGTAAAATAAGCCATTCCTAATCATCCATATAAAATCTCATTAACTCATGTAAACAAATTCGTAGCCGACTGCGTTAGTATGTGAAAAGTTTATCTGCAGCAATTAGTCGTTAGTTCAATCCCAATTACAGTCTTTGTTACTTTTTACAAGTATTCCATGTTCCTAACGTACAAACTCGTAAATTAGTAAACTACTGGTAACAACTAACTAGTCAAATCAATTTAAGACTAAAAAGTAGAAAATAATTTCTATGTAAAAATAATATTTCAAAGAAACACTCGTTTATTTATGGTACTAAAACATGTTAACATGTCAACTGTATTTAATTTACTGTAAAACAACCTTAGATGTCTTAAGGGGTCTTCTCACTTTAGACGCTAAAAATGGCTGTTTTCATGATTTTTTTTTGATAGGTTTATATTATAGATATTGATTTGAAAATTGTTACCCTTAATCAATACACTTTTGAATGGCATTTAAAAAAAAATATTTATTCCGGTCACTATTTATAGACGAAATGGTAGTTACAAAAATTTCCTAAAAAAATTGTAGCTCTGCGCTGTTGATGTAATCTCGAAGATGGATCATCCGAAACAAAGAAAATCAAACGGTTCTAGATTCAGTATGCTAATGGCTACAGCGCATATCATACGCTTTTGATACATGCAAAAATAAAACAAAATGGCGGACATTTTTCGAGAGAAAAAACATGCTTTTTTTTACCGTTTTTGGCAAAAATAAATAGTAAATGTCAAAATTTAAAAAAATCCTCAATGTGCGCTATAGCGATAGCTGTAAAGAATATGTGGTTGAAATTTCATAAAGATCGGTTCAGTAGTTTCAAAAATTTTATCAACAAGCCGTCGAAAAACGTTGTTTCGAGAAAAACGCGTTCAAAGTTTGTTTGGGTTACATAAATACATAATTTTTTTTTTCGAAATACATAGAACTCATTTTTATTATGTATTTCGAAAGTGTATTTATTAAGGGGTTAGGCCACAGTAATGGATATTAAATCATGTGCAAATTTAACAATTTTTTTCAGATGAAGAAGTGGTTCACTCATAAAATTAATTACACATCTATTTAGTATGAATATTAAGCTGTTAGAATATATATATATATATATATATATATATATATATATATATATATATATATATATATATATATATATATATATATATATATATCGATGTACAAATGGCCGACTACTAATATTTTCTTTTATCTTTTTTTTAGGCGCTTCGCGGCGTGACATTCGGCATTCACAATTTTTTACCTAGAACAAAAAACAAAAATTCTCGTCAATCTACATTAGAATACTCAGAGAAGTACGTACGGAATTTAAAAAAATATTGTTTTATTCAAAAGTTGTAGATATTTGAAGTTAAGAAATAAATTTTCAGTGAAAAATTTCGTTATAACTGCTCACAAACTGCTCATAAAATGAAAAGTTTTCGATTAATCAGAAATTCCGTACGTACTTCTCTGCGAAATGCAATTAGGAACATAACTTTTAAATTTGAAGTAAATCGAGTGAAAATTGTTGAAGTTATTTGTCACGCCAATTGGGAAAAAGCTGTTTCGAGAAGTTTCGAGTAGGCGGCCATTTTGTACATCGAAAAAAAAAAATTCTAACGGCTTGTGATATTCATGCTAAATAGATGTGTAATTAATTTTAGGAGTGAATCACTCTTTCATACGAAAAAAAATTGTTAAATTCGCACATGATTGTATACCCGTTACTGTGGCCTAACCCCTTAAGTGTAACAACTTTTATATCAATTTCTATAAAGTGCACATATCAAAAAATTCATAAAAATAGCCTTTTTTAGCGTCTAAAGTGAGAAGACCCCTTTAATAAAAATCCTGACACTGAATATAAACGTGTGATAATAATTTCGCTAATTACTATTGTGCCAAATTAAATGCGGCTAATAAAACTGAATTGATCAAATGAATTAAACATTTCAGAAGGCAAGCGCCCAAGCTTTTATTTATACTCACATATACGTGACTTGCTAAAACAAATTATTTTCTACTTTTTAGTTCATCAAATAAGAGCTTGTTTTTTAAAAAATATTTTGTTTACATATAAATTTTTTTGTTTCCTTTCTCCACTACTCGGCACGATGGTGACAAAAGGCGAATCTCCCGAGGGACGAATATTTTTGGGACGAGGCGCCTCTAGAGGTTTCCGACATCGAGGACGACGACGAAGAAGAAGCCTCCGTTAAGAAGAATATCGACACGAAGCCCCCAATATTGGGTACGAAAGAGGCCAAAAGAAGAAATATATTTGCCGAAGTTTTGTTCAAGCTCTATCACTGCTACGGTGACGATTATTGCAACGGCGGAGACATTGTCAACTTTACGACGAGCAACGACGCTCCGTTGATTTGCAAATCCGAGATTGCCGAAGATCTCAACTCGAGCGACGAAAGTCCGTCGATCGAGCCGGAAATTTGTTACTCAAGTTCGTCGGACGGCGAAAGTTGCGAGTTGAGACCGTGCGAAAATCGCCAACGTTTGTACTTGTCGCGATCGGCAAGAGCGGCCCTGCCAAAGCGACGCACAAATGGGAAAAACGGCATACCCCTTTGGCGGGGTCGGCCGATCTGGCCGGAAGTGCCGAATTACCTTCGAATCGGCAAGTCGAAGCAATCGCCGACCGTAGATCCGATCGAGCGTCAGGTCGTCGACTTTTGGACCAGCCGGAATGTTCCGTTTTCGAACCACAATGATAAGCAAACTTTTGCGAGCATCGGACTGGATTCCGAGGATGCTGACGAGGAGGCTGACGAGGAGGTCGATGAAACAAAGAAAGAAATCAAGATGGAAGATATCCGCGATAACTCGAGAGGAGAGCAATGCCGATCTTTCTTGCCGCGACTCAAAGCCATCGAGTTCTCCGATCTAGTTACCGATCCGGCCAGGCCGAAGATACCAAAGATCAAAGTGCCCCCGAAACGCAAAGCCCCCAAGCCCCGCGCGACCAACGAAAAATCGACCGGTGATCCACCACCGAAGAAAGTGACGAAGATCATCTGCGAGATGAACGGAATAAGGACGATCAACTACGACTTCCTCGATCCGGAACTTCCGCCTGGTGTCAGAGCCGCGAATCTCAGTGATTCCGGAAGTAGCAGCACCGAAATGGCGTTCAACAACTGGCTTGGACAGAGACGGATCGAGGGGAAGGATCAAAACGGTTTTGTGCTTAAGGACGAATTTATGAACATCAAGGAGCTTTGCTTGAGCGACTCCGAGACTTCGAGCTCTTCATCGAGCTCCGACGGAGCTACGACCGTCAAACATTCGAATTCTGCAGATAGCGAATCCGACTCGAGCGAGTCTTCCAGCTCGAGTAGCTCCGGGAGCAGCTCAATGACTCACACGACTCAGGCACCCACAGGAACAATGTTGGATATAGTGAAGAAGGAAGAGCCAGACTCGGAGGAAAGTTGCAAGAAAGTTGCACCGAGAGCAAGCAACGGATCGATCGTCATAAACCCCCTGGCCTTGAACTTGAATCGCGAAGAAAAAGTGAAATCCGAGTCCAGCGGATCTTCCCGGTCGTCCGACAATGGAGACTGCTCTTGGATCAGGAGCGATAGCCAAACTGACGATGATGAGTGACCCGGCTTTTTTCTATTCAACTTGACTGCTTCATTGACTTCTCCGAGCATTTGATTATTACATGACATTACTTCATTTTTTAGTTGCTTTGTTCTCATTTCTCAGACCATATGCAAATATTGTACGTACTATGTCAAGGACTACTTTACGAAATATATATTTTTTCACGGCAAAACATGCCGCACGATGTTTTTTTATTCTCGTAGTAGGGAACTCGCGATTTTCACGTCCTAGAGGTGGCGCAGCGATATTTCAATGTGGCCGGTTAAGGGGTGAGATGCAGTTAGGCGTGAAAAAAGAGCGTTTTTAATAATTTTTTTTTGTAGTAATTAAGTTTGTTTTACAAAAGTGCTTACACAGACTTTTTATGTTATATTTCAACTTAGGTAGTACTAATTTTCAAAGAAAAATATTGGTTATTTATAAAAATATCGCCATCTTTGTCGGACCCCCTTCGGCATGTAGTGCTTTGCGGTGACCATCATAAAATTTTACGGGATCATTTGAAATCAAGAAACCAAAAAAAAAATCATTAGTTTAATAATAAATCTAGTACTTAATGGAAGCTTTTCTTTTAAAAAATGAACAATCTGGCGGCTTCCGATAGAGAACTTACGATTGTCGACCAAAAAATCGCTCGTTTATTGTTTTAGAAAAATAGAAATTTTCAACAAAAATGAAAATCCTTCGATTAAGGACTAGTTTTTAATGCTATCAATAAGCACATGAAATTTCATCAAAATCATCGAGTGGTTTTTGAATTATAGTGGTCACCGACTTGAAAAACATAGTTTCGAGAAAAACGCGTTTAAAGTTTTTTTATGTGGATACGGTATTATATGTTCGTAAAATTTTGAGCTCGATCGATGGAGCTAAACTTTTTTTTATATATTTTAATCCGCTGAATCCGAATATCACAATTTTTTACCGAAAAGTCGAGCATTGAATTGTTTATAGCTAATTGTTACAACAATTTTTCCAAAAATTAAAGATTTTCGGGATAAATTATTATTTTTTAAACATTTTGGGCAATTTTAAAACGAAAGTATTCTTTATAAAATTTTGCCAAAGTTCATCGTTTTTGAGTGATACATTTTTGAAAATTTCTTAAAGTTTTCCAATTTTACACTTGATTTATGTATAGAAATACTAATTAAAAAATTACTTACATCGAATCATCAATTCCTGGCCCATACAATAGGGCTTCTGCCGATGTGGAAGCTTCCAAAATATCAATTTGTTGTTGTCTTCGAAGCATTCTGCCTTCCCCGGTATTATCGTTTGCGCGTTTTTCAGCCACGTCTATACGTGGCTGACCCATGGGGACCCGACGCCCCTTCACTAATTGTGGGATATCCCGCAAACTATTCATCGGATTGGCCTGAAATTTTCAGGGAATATTTTCGAAACATCATACTTAAAGAAAATGTGAAAAAATCGATTTGTTGAAATTTCTGACTGCATCTCACTCCTTAAAGTATAACCTCAAATGTAAACAATCCTTTCTATTGGATTTACCTCCATAAATTGTTGAGATGCTGCAGTGAATAATTTATTTCCCGCTCTTTTTTAGCTCTCATAGCTTTGTATTTAGAGTTTTTAGGTTATGAACGTCACTCGTAGGTTTCGAGAAGGAGTGATTCTATTTTTTAGAGTATGGCTTTTTCAAGGCACGTCAGAAATTATATTTATACATTATATTTTGGTTGGGTGAATAAATGCACGTTTTGCTGATATTAAATTGCGATGAATTTTTGTGTGATCGTTCTAGTTCGCCATCTTGAGACGACTGCCCTCTCTTTTTATGCTTCGCCTACGGTGGCGCTCGCGGACACCCGAAACTCTCGAATAAGACCGAACACATTATTTATAACAGAAATAACTTTTAATATTGCTCGATTTATTATTTATAAAGATACAAACTTGGAAAGAAAAAATCTTTTGGAGTGACTACAAACTCCCCTTGATGGCATAAAGAGTAATATTCAGAGCCAAGAACCACTATTTAAAAAGACTTTATCTCTAGGTGGCTTATGGAACGACAATTCACTTTTATTATCCATCCTGCACTCTGGAACACAGCAGAGTTTAGAGTAGTTTTTCGTTTTTCAAATTTTGTCCCTTGTCATCACTGTATTTTGACCAAGTTTACTATATTAGTGGAGCTTCCGCCTCAGGCCGCGAGAGGCGCCAAGACTTGGGCATCGCAAATACGAGATGCTAAGACTTCGAAGTTTACATCGTTGGAATGCAACGAAAATCAATTATTTTTAATCGTTGGAATTATTTTTGACTGTGAAAATCACTTAAACGTTTTTACGTATTCTTATCAAAGATGTGCGACTTAAATTTGCACAAAACGAAGACTTTGGTAAAGCATAAAAATAACCAAGGAAAAAATCGTTGCATTCCAACGACGCAAACTTCAACGTCATGAGATACTATTGTTTCGAGAGATCGCGATAAATCAAATGGCTTAGAATTCGAAGGCTGGTCGGGTCTCCTGTTCGCGTTCATCATATCTCGATCGGCACCGCGCGAAACATTTATCGCTCAAATAGAGCGTGAAAAGGGGGGAACCTACCGAAAAAAATCAGGAGGCCATGGTCGATCGGATTGGCAGGTTACAAGGCGCCGCGTTGTAACCTCGATCCATCAACTAGGTAAAAAGACATATTCCTAATCAGACGAGAATTCCCACCTGATGTATCCTTGAAATGTGGCAAAAGTAGAAAAAAAGAAATATCATTAGGCTCAGCTACTTTTTCGAGTCGCCAGAATCCCGAAATTTCACATAAAAGTTTTTCCACTGTCGTCGAATATCCATAAGTGAATATCCATAAGTCGAATATCCATAAGTACGAAGATCACTGTACGAAGTACACTGAGAAAAAAAATCATTGATCCAATATCGTTGGTGTTATTGAATGAAATTTCATTGATTCAATTGTAAAATTGTTGGTGTAAATAATCGGATTTATTAGTCCAAACAAAACGCTATTGACTTCAATAACATGATAAAATTGAAAGTTTTTGTTTCATTCAAAAGATATATTGTTAGCCGAGAACAACATATTATTGAAACTATCTAAAAAATTATCGCGAACAAATTATGTAGTTTTGAATGCAATTTCTGCAACGAACGAAAGAAGCGTTTCAATTCATAACATGAATATTGTTGTTTCGTGTACACAAGAAAAATTGAATTTCGCTCGTTTGATTCAGATAAAATTTCTATTGAGTAAATATGTTATTTTATTTTTTTCACCATATCCGATAGTGATTTGAAGTACATTATTCGTTAAAATATTAATATTTTATTTCGATTGAAAAATATTAAGCAAACGTCTGAACTGGTTGAAAAATAATGCGAAAGTAAATTTTTTTTCTTGCACATTTGGTTGAAAAAATTCAACCACATCATGGCCGAGCGCCACCGAAATTATAGGTGTGAGGAAACCCGTAGTTCTCGAAGTAACCGCTAGAGGCCGCACGCGCGCTCGTTTCTCGTAAGCGTAGCGCGAACCGAAAATCTACTTAAACGCTGGAGAAACTCTAAAGAGTATCGCTTCGTGGCCTGGGCTAAGATCAAAGTGTAGTATCTGTTCTAATCAGTTGAATATCTGATATTCTCTCCATGGATATTCCATTGTACATCTGATATTCTCTCCACTATTATCGTGGATGATCATTCTAATGCTCACTTTTTATTTAAGATTTAAAACAAATTGAAAAACTTACGTCCCATGGCATATTCGTTTCGACGTCGTAAAGAAATAATTAATTCTATTGATTGTATTTTTGTACGAAATAAAAAATGTTTGTAGCAACCGCTTAATTATTTCATCCAATACATCTACGGATTGTATATAGAATGATTTCAATAGAATATAATTTTATTCGAAGGATAATGTAGATATTCAGAGAACAGAAAGCTTTTTCCAATAAAATAATATGTTATTTAAATCAATCACAGTTTCCAATATTTTATAGTATTGAAACAATCTCATATATCGGTGGCACTCCGCAGCAGCACATTTATTTGGATCAACCAATATATTTTTTCGGATCAATTAGTTTTTTTTTCTCAGTGTATGGATATTCATAAATCGAATATCCACAAATGAGCATAGAGTAGAAATGAGTGCCAGAAATGGCGGAAGAGTGAAAAGACGAAGAACGATGAGCATTTTAAGAAATTTTTAATTAAGAGAATGCCGGGTAGAAGTTCAAGTTTGTTAGGGGTTTGTTCGGGTTATATACTTTGGATTATATACTATACACACTTATGTATATTTGTACTCATGGATATTCGACGTATGGATATTCACTTATGGATATTTGACTTGTGGATATTCGGTTGTGAAAATTCGACTTATGGATATTCTACCCCAATGACTCTTTCCCGTCTACGCTCCTGAAAACTAGCGCTCTCTGTTTTCATAATCGGAAGGAGGAATTACAGTAGGGAGTCCGCGGTAAGAAAAATCGAGTTGGTCAGCGATGCGTCGGAGTTTTGGCTTCGTGCCTGGAATTTTTGTTCCCGCCCTCCCTCTTCCCGTGTCTTTCTCAATGCCTGTTCTCGAGGATAGAGTGCGGTCGCCGTGGCTGCAGTCGGTTGGGAGTAAAAGATCAGTAAGGTAGGAGTGCCAGAGAAGAGATATACAGGTGCAACGGTGCGGTCTGGGAACTCGAACCTCGAGGTAAACGCCAGAGTGCGCTTTTTACTGTTTTTAGTACAGTGAGAGGCGGCGAGTCCAGTCGGTGGCGTATAGAGGGCGCATCGAGAGTAAAGAATCAAAGAGAGGGAAAGAGTATGTACGAGTCTCACGTATTACGCGGGCTTTTGAACCGCTTTACCTACACCTCCGTATTGAGCTGGAAGTGGGGGGAGGCTGGCTTGTGTTTATATACGTTGGTGCGGGTTTGTGTACCATTTACAAGGCGCTGTAAGGCCTCGGGCGGAATCGCGGTTCAAGGGAACGCGTACTTCGAGGTTCGTGCTTCGCATGAGCTCCTCCGAGTCTTTCCTTCTACGCTTTACATTTGTATGCACACGTACACACGTGTATACAGGCGTACGAGTGGCTCAGATTGTAAGGAGCAATTCTTGAATGCCTTTGGCCACTTCCACCGGACTCGTAGTGGGAGATGCCTTGTCCTTCGATCCTCGGCAAAAAGTTCTCATCCGCGGAACTTTGTGTGAGAAACTCCCAATGTTTCGTAATGTCCCCCACATTAGAGGCCAGGTTCGATCGAGGTACTTTTTTCCAAAGTTCGGTTTGTGGATTTTAGCTTTCTTCCAGCGATGGCGGGTTGTAAGTAGCAACATTCGGTGGCATTGGACATTCCAGAGAATGAGAGTAAGGAGAGGTGTTTTTTCATTAAGGGGGAGTATAACGTATAACGTAGAGAAGAACTTATGGCCGGAAATTACGTACACGAGAAAGCTGAGGGATTACTTTATGGCCCTGGAATTACAGATTAATCGGTAGGTCATCAAGTCGTGAAATTCTTGAGTCTTGAAACTTTAGGGGGGTGAGACGTTTTTTTTTAAAGAAAGATTTCTTCACCATTTTTGCGACTTACGATATGTTTTATTACTACTTTTGACTGTTACATGGTATTTTTTTTATTGATCTTTAAAAATGGCGGAGGTGTGGCACGGCCTTCCAAACGGGTTGCGGCGGATGATGTCAGACTCCGTGGATTAAGGGGCTATTGGTTTCTATGTAATATATTCTATATTACATAATTTTTCTATGAAAAAATTATGTAATATAGGTCAAATAAAGCCAAATATATTCTTAATTTTCCGAAACATTTAATTGAGTACTTTTCTTCCAAAAAAATCCCGAAAATCACCCAAATTTTCAACATTCACGTTGGTATAGCCCCTTAATCGTAAAAAAGCAACGAAGATTTTTCTTTCATCAACACATACGCAGAATATGAACCAAGAAAAAGTGAGAAATGTTGAAAATCAATGAAATTGTACGCTTTAAAACAAAAAGATTGAATTTTCCGGAAAAAGTGGCTGCATTTCCAAAAAAAAATTTTTTTTTATTTTCAAAAACATTTAGCGTCATATTTTAGACAATAAGGTTATAAAGATTTATACCAAATTTCATCAAAATCGGTTGACTAGTATTTAAATTTTTTAAAGATTCATTTTTAAAAATATCATGTATGAGCTAAAAGTAGTATTAACAACTCTCTAAGTCTCGAAATTATTTTTAAAAACGACCTTTTCATGAATAAATGTTCAGAATTTCATAAAAAATAGGAAAAAAATTCAAACACGTACCATTTGTCAAATGTCCACTTTCCTTTGGATTTGACAGGTTCACATAGAGCGCGTTGGGCTTAGAAATCTAAAACTTTGTAACTCTGCTGTTTTAGACCGATACACCAGGCGCTAGGTTGTCCGCCGTGGAACTCGGGCGGCATCGTCTCTGAAGCAAGTGTCGTTCAGCCGCTATTTTCAAATATTAAAAAAGGCAAATGTTTTTTCGGAAAATCAAAATATGTAACCCAATCGAACAATTTTAGTTATATAGAATAAATAGTTTCGACACAAAAAATCTTCAAAAACCGCTTTTGCAGCTGCCCAAAGAAATCCGCCAAATCATTCCCTCTTTCATTTTTATACCTAGATCTTGGGCAGTCTCGCAAGATGTGTGGCGAAAAAGTGATGCTGCTCGGCGTTTTATCGTACCCCGGTGATGCAATATCGTTAAACACACTAAAAATAGATGCAGCGCACTTGGCGTCATTTTTATGACAGGATTACTTTGATTGCGTTCCAAAGGGTACATCTCCCACGTTCCATCAGTAAATGTTCATTTTGCACATTTTTGTCGAGTCCTCAAGGATTCGCATCATTATACATCCCGTACGTTACATCTGGTCGATTAAGTCGATTTTTCCTCTATTTTCTCCCGACTCTCCGAGATTTTACCCGGCAAAAATCGCCGCGATCGTTTTGCAAAAGACCGGCATCTGGCAGACGTTACCTCTCGGCCTACAGCACATGTCCGCGTGATGTTCATGAGCCGCGCGAACGTTGCGAGCCGCGTCTCATAGTTGCCTTAGCCATTATATGCATATTATCCTTGCGAATTCGAGTCTCGGTAGGACATAGTCCTGAATTATGCTTGCGGAACCGTGTAACAACTATGCGAGGATTTTACGAACGACCAATGCTCCCCACGAGAGCCTGATCAACGATGCCTCGCCAATCTCGCCGGACAATCGAACGCCTACGCGTACGCGTCGTGTGAAGAATAATGACATTGGGTCCGTGGCGAATAATCGTATTGGTATCATTGTGCCGTAGTTGTGGTAACAGGGAAGAAAAATGAAAGAGGAAAGGGAACTCCATTGGAGTCTTGGGACGTTGAATAAGTTGTGGCTGTTTGTCAACAGATGGCGTTACCAGAACTGCGTGTTTGGGGTAAACAGCCTAGATACCAGGAGACTAAACTCCAATGCAAAGACACTGAAAAAAGCGTACGCGAAAATGCGACGAACAGAGAGGGTGGCTGCGGTGCCGCGGAGCCCTATGTATAGTAATATGTTGGTCGACGAGATGAAAGTAATCAGATGAGTTTCTAACCTCTAGACAGACCGGGCGCGACAGCAAACGTCCAAATTTTGGCCGATCTAGGCTCCATAATTTCTACATGGGGATTTTAAGAAAAACTCTTTCAAAAGCGCGAAAAGGTGAGTCTTTTGTTTAAGGGGAGGGTAGGTTCAGCGTGAAAAAAAAACTTTTTTGCGATTTTTTTTTTCATTTATATGGATAGAGTATATTTATTGAAACCTTTTGTACATTGTTAAGGGTCATTTCAAGAACATTCCGTGAAATTTGTACGTGAAAATATCCACAAACAAGCCGGTGCCGCGTTTTTCTCGAAACCACTTTTGCAAAGTCCGTGTTCACTGCCCTTTGGAAACTACATAACCGATTTATTTCAAACTTGGTACACACTTTCTACATATAAAATACCTCCCCCCAACGGTTAGTGTGAGATTTTTTTACATTGAGGGGGTTTTCCACCCCCAAAATGGCGGAATTTTTCGTGAAAAATAGCATTTTTCACTTTACATGACCACCAAAAATTTAGAAATGAAAAAAAAATTATCACACACCGTTGGGGGGAGGATTTGATGATACTTTGACTAAATTTTAATTGTACTTGATTTCAGATAATTTCTAGCTGAAATACAGTGAACACCGCAAATCGTGTTTTTCCAAAGGCGTTCTTGGAAAAGCTTTGTCACCGGCTTGTTTGTGGATATTTTCGCGTACAAATTTCACGGAATGTTCTTGAAATGACACTTAACAATGTACAAAAGGTTTCAATAAATTTACTCTATCCATATAGATGAAAAAAATTCGCAAAAAAGTGTTTTTTTTTCACGCTGAAACCCCTACCGTCCCCTTAAGCATAGTTAATATTCCGGCTGGAAACTTGATCGCCTATAGAGTATCTTATTCTACAATCGGTGACAAAAGAAACTTTCTTGTTCACTGAGAGTCTGGATAGGAATAAGTTCATTTTTGTTATAGATGTTACGAATAATATATAGTACCGCTTCATCTGTACCGTGTGCACATCAATCACCGTGTCACTTTGTCTTAAATTTTACGATAACTCTGACACTTAAACATGAATGAAGATTAGGTACATCAGATATGATCCATCTTACATCGGACCAGCCCCCTGATACTGGCCTACTATTTCTATACGATAAACGAAAACGCGTTTTGTCACGGCTTTTTAGTTCTTGAAATCGTCACTACCTAGCGTTCGCTGTTATGTGACAGCCTTCGGCTCTAAATACTCTTATCAGCTGAACGATTCGATACTTTCGTGGCTTTCGTCCTGTTATCGTTACTGCAACGTTATTTATTCTGTTCGAATGGACAATCATTAGAACGGAAAATCATTAATATATATTTATCAATATAAATATATCAATAGACTTTTATTCATGTGAAATGAAACACCGGCGCAACATACATATATATGCATCCCGGTCACACGACACTAGCGCCACAGTGCGGCAAGGACTTTTTGCAAACAGCATTTATTTACCAGTGTCAGGGGGCAGCACCCATGCTTTGCGTACATCTATATATGGGGATTCAAAGCACCTAGCGCTATCCCAACTAGTTACTCTTTTGGGGACGAGTTGGAAGGCCTCGTGTGGGCTCCTGTGTCTAAGCTCCATGGCTTGGGGATTGAATCCTCCAAATAAATGAGCCACGAGGAAAGGTAAGTACGTATCACAGTATTTTGGTTTATTCTTCACTTTGCGATTATCTGTACATTAGACTTTTACTCTCGTGAGTTTTCGGCTCTAGAATCCCCGTGGGGAGAACATATCGGAAGTCCTTTTCCTCTAGATATGTAGTGAGATGAGAAACCGGACGCATCGCAGCGTCGGTGGACTAGTGTCTGTTTTCTCCGATGGCGCTGTTGGTTGGCGTTCCTGCACTCATGCCGCTCGGTCGGTAAGGTCGTCGCTTGCGGCTGAACCGCTCGACGTGCGTGTAGTTTAAGATGGTAACGGATCTATAAAGAAGTAGACTAAACAAGTTTGAAATTTACTGTATGCCATTTCGCCGCTGTGTAAAGAACTTTTTTTTAAGTGTTAAACATGTCATATTTCGTGCCAAATAGAGTATTTGCAGGGAATTTTACTGCACTACTTAATTAAGACAAAATCTGCAGCCGAAACAGACAGAACTCTTGTTGAGACTTACGGAAACAATATGCAGAGATCGGTTTAGACGCTTCAACAATAATAATTTTGATGTGTTAAATTGGGGGCATTACTTCATAAACACTGTCAGACGCTAGCTGAACTTGCAGAATCATTAGGAGTTGGTGACCCAACAGTTTCAAAACCATTAGGAATGATTTTTTCAAATAAAGCATCCATTTCCACGAAAAAAACAGCGAGAACTTATTCAACATCCCAATACACTGAGAAAAAAACCGATTAAATAAAAAAAATATATTGGTTGATCCAAATAAATGTACTGCTGCGGAGTGCCACCGATATATGAGATTGTTTCAATACTATAAAATATTGAAAAATGTGATTGACTCAAATAACATGTTATTTTATTTGAAAAAGCTCTTCTGTTCTCTGAATATCTACATAATCCTTCAAATAAAATTATATTCTATTGAAATCATTCTATATACAATCCGTAGATGTATTGGATGAAATAATTATGCGGTTGCTACAAACATTTTTGATTTCGTACAAAAATATAATCCATAGAATCAATTATTTCTTTACTACATCGAAACGAATATGCCATGGGACGTGAGTTTTTCAATTTGTTTTAAATCTTAAATAAAAAGTGAGCATTAGAATGATCATCCACGATATTAGTGGAGAGAATATAAGATATCCAATGGGATATCCCTGGAGAGAACATCAGATATTCAACTGATTAGAACAGATAATACACTTTGATCTTAGCCACAGGCCAAGAAGCGATACTTTTTTGAGTTTCTCCAGCGTTTAAGTAGATTTTCGGTTCGCGCTACGCTTACGAGAAACGAGCGCGCCTGCGGCCTCTAGCGGTTACTCCGAGAACTACGGGTTTCCTCACACCCATAACTTCGGTGGCGCTCGGCCATGATTTGGTGGATTTGTTTCAGGCAAATGTGCAAGAAACAAATTTCACTTTCACATAATTTTTTAACCCATTCAGACATTGGCTGAATATTTTTAAATAAAAATAAAATATTATTATTTTACCGAATAATGTACATAAAATCCATATCGGATATGGTGAAAACAATAAAATAACATATTTACTCAATAGAAATTTTATTGAGTTCATAGAATTTTATTGAATCAAACGAGCGAAATTCAATTTTTCTTGTGTACTCGAATCAACAATATTCATGTTATGAATTGAAATGCTTTTTTCGTTCGTTGCAGAAATTGCGTTCAAAACTATATAATTTGTTCGCGATAATTTTTTAGATAGTTTCAATGATATATTGTTCGCGGCTAACAATATATCTTTTTAATGAAAGAAAACTTTCAATTTTATCATGTCATTGAAGTCCATAGCGTTTTGTTTGGACTAATAAATCCGATCATTTCCACCAACAATTTTACAATTGAATCAACGAAATTTCATTCGATAACACCGATGATATTGGATCAATGATTTTTTTTTCTCAGTGTACCAAATAACATTCCAATCCAAAAACAATGAGATTATTCAACATCCCATAGAGCCTGACACCTCAGGAACAACAAGACGAAGACACCTTCTCCATTTTCTCTTGTTGTCGATACATATGTCATCCTCGTGGTTTTGATCTTCACCTGTGAGAAGTGTCCGTTTGTTGTCTAGTCTTCGTGCCTTTATCGGATACCACTTGCTTGTCTTTTTGGTCTGCAGCCTTTTTCTTTCCTACGGCCATTTCAGGCAAGTGAGTCCACTATGCGAGCTGCTAGCTGCGAAGGAATGAAAAAAAGTTTGCGCACCCTCGCTGCTTTCCTTCTTCGTCTCTCCTTCGTGCTCAAGACTTGGAAGGCATATATTTATTATTAGAGAAGCAATTTTAGCGTGCAACGAGGCAAAGGCTTGTCCACAGACGAGAGAAGAAGGAAGACCTCCACAGTGACGAGATAAGCATCTTTTTCTCTCGGCTTTTTTGTTCTTCTATTCTTTCTCCCTCCTTTTACCCATCTCTCTCTCTCTCTCTCTCTCTCTCTCTCTCTCTCTCTCTCTCTCTCTCTCTCTCTCTCTCTCTCTCTCTTCTTTCTCCTCGCACTTTGTAGAGGCACTGTGAACTTTGCACCGTGAGAGAAAATTTTTCTTTTACCGAGCTAACGAGATGGTGTTGCGACTCGCTCTGACTCTGTGTTCTCCGCGAATACCGCTTGGACTGCGGAACAATGGAATATCCTCGGCTTCCACCTCGGTTCTCATCTCTCTCTCCCTCTCTCGCCCCTACCATGTCTATCTCGATCTCTCCACTTATTTTTCCCGAGGGAATACTTGGAAGACACAGATTCTACCTCTCGCTCAGAAGTTTTCATTCCAATGCCGGAACGTAAATGAAAATTACCAATAGTTTTTGCAAAATAGGTTAGGAAACAGTTGCTCGGAAAGTGGGTAGCTCAGGACATTTTTGTTTGAGGGATTAGGGTACTGTGAAAATGACAAACGCTCGTTCGTCACGATGATGATGTTTGTGTCGCTGGAACGCAAGGCAAATTCTTTTCAATATTCTTCTTTCCATCATTATGCGAAATCACATTTTGCAAATTTAGTTCGTAGATAGTTACACAAGAATTCTTAAAAACGTTTACGTGATTTACTGCCTTAGGTAACTTGGGAAGTAGTAAAAAAAATATTTTCGTCTCATTGCAACGATGCAAACTTCAACACCATTATTCGTTGCTCGAGGTAAGTCAAATTGAAGAGGATGGTCTACGTATGGTGCAGAAGTCGCAGATTCAAGGTAAACATATGATCAGAACGATATAACTTGTTGCTTGTTCATCAAATTTTCGAAATTACTGAACCGATCTTTATGAAATTTTAACCATATATTCTTTATATCTATAGCTATACCACATATTGAGGATTTTTTTAAATCTTAATGCTTACTATTTTTGCCAAAATCTGTGAAAAAGTTTTTTCCGAAAAACGGCCGTCATTTTGTCATTTTTGCATATATAAAAAATCGTATGATATGCGCTATAGCCATTAACATACTGAATCTAAAACCGTTTGATTTTTTCGTTTCGGATGATCCATCTCTGAGATTTCATTAACAGCGCAGATCTACAATTTTTTAGGACGTTTTTTAACTACCATTTTCGTCTATCAATAGTGACGTAAATTAAAAAAAATGTTAAATGTATTTCGAAAGTGTATTTATTAAGTGTAACAACTTAATATTTATAATATAAACGTATCCAAAAAATTCAATAGCCTTTTTTAGCGCCTAAAGTGAAAACACCCCTTAAGAAAGAACTCGTGTTTTTTTTTGTTTTGGATCAACCGGGTGGCCACAATCAACTACGCCGTCGAGACCCTCACGTTCGAAGCCCTTCACGGGGTTGTTTATAACTACTTTGATTATTAATATTTTGTAATAAAATCTAGTACAATACTCTGTTAATGTACATACAAATAAATGTCCAAACGATTTGTAAATATGGGGTTGGAGTCGACATCGTTGGAATGCATCGAAATTATTTTTAATTTCTTATTTTCATTATATCCATAATATGCAGATTAGTTGTAGATTGCTAGATAAGGGTCCTAAAAAATGTTCGCTTAAATTTCGAAGTTGAAATCTGCCAGAGGAAATTTGCGGAATAAGAAAATCATTTTCGTTACATTCCAACGATGCAAACTTCAACGTCGTTTCTAAATCATCTTACTTATTCCTTCAAAATGAATTCTTTCGAACTCCGATTTCTTGGTCGCCACAGTAGACTAACCCCTTAAATTCAAATTTCCCACTTGGGTGTCGTCATTGCTTTGATTTTGGGCACAGCTCTGCATGCCTCGTGATGTGAATCGTAGCAGCATGTCATCAACGATTTTGATCGTGAGTGACGATTTTTAGATCGCGATTATTACAAAAGTAATGAATGATTAGTAGAAAGTAATCCAAAAGGAATTTGTGGTTGAAAAATTCCTCTTTTTATGACGAGAGCTCTCGCCAGTCTAGGACTACCCGACGTGACGTTCGGTCCGTCTGGAGTTCGTTGACCTACAGGTGAATCGTGGTAATAAGCTCAGGACGCCTCCTACTCAAAGTATCTCGAAGCTCATCGATAATTACCAACCTGTTTTACCGGTCTACGGCAAATTACCGCCGGCCTGTAAGAAAAGCAGTTGCAGTTTCGTCTCCATCCATGTTAGAAATCCGTTTTTACCGGCTGACGCTAACCGGGCTAAACGAGACATCCTACCATTCTCCGATAACGTCAGGTCCCTGTTTTATCCACGCTCGATATTCACGAAACTGACGTTTTTTAATCACCTTACCGCCTGTCGGCACATTATCTTCAACACTACAGAGAATCCTCACGATTTAACAAAGAAGTTAGGCGATCGTTAAAACCATTTCAACTAAAATCCACAAAAATGCAAGGCCCTCTGAAAACTAACTTAAACCTACACATCATTTTTCCACGTAATTTTTTGGCCACTTTCGTATACCTGTAAATCCCGACCTCTACCTGTCTCCTACATACAGTCTGCCCAACACGTAACGCGATATTTCTTGTTCGCGACAACACGCATGTGCAACCTCCCACCAAGTGCGCTCGCTTCTCCAAGGCCGTAACGCGTCGGAAAAAAAAGTGGCGCTTGTTCCTATTCAGTACGACGCGTCACCCGACGCTCCCGAAACTACTCACGCCTCCATAAAACCCGCGCAGGAGGTTAAACACTCCGCCATTCATCTGTGACGTAAAAATCTGCGAGCTCTCTTTCAGAGTCATATTTTCTACGGCACTGGACAATAGTCTCCCTCGCGGGAACAATCCGTTTCAGCTCATCATTCATCCCCTCGACCTCGATATTGATCGCCGAAAAAAGATTTCCAAAAAACTTCGCCACCTCGCTGATATTTCAACTCCGTTTGCCTACCACCTGTAAACCGTAAATTTGGCGAATCTGTTGCGCGGGGCACCTGTTTCAAGTGCACACGCTCCTGGTTCGCGGCCAGAGGAGTGGGGGTAGAAGCGGGACGTGTCAGAGCCGAGCCGGCTGTACGGGGCGGGAGTGAGAGAGATGGCGCAGTGTAGCGGGGGTGGGAGAAAAAGGGGGGTGTGGAGTGAATCAGAGGAGAGCAAAGCAGTAAACTACAGGAGTAAGAGAGACGTCGAGTGAGCCGACTGGCGGAGTAAGTAGCGGCGGGGGCGACGGTACATGCCAAGGTGTATAGCCGGGTTTTAAACCGCCAAGGCACGGTGTGGAGGGGATGAAATGGTACGGGCTGGCGTGTAGCCGCGCGGAGGCAATAGCCGGGGCTTCGGATCTGCCACAGCCCAGGGAATGGAATGGAAAGGAAAGGCAAAGCGGTTTAGCTCGGCTTGGCCTGTAGCTAAAGCGGCAGGAGTCCGCGGAGTCGACGAGAGGCCCTCGTTGGCATACGGCAAAACCCGCGCGCGCGCGCGTGTCATGAAAGTGCGCCCAGACAGAAAGAGCCAGTAATACCGTACGTACGTGAGATCAAGTTCGGAACGGTTTTTTTCGTAGAGCTAAGCAGTGCTGTCGGCCTCGCCGTGAAACGAAAGCGTGCTTTCTGCGTGGAACGAGCACGCAGTCGAGTTCACATCAACCTACGGTCATCCCCACGGGCAAGCCTACCGGATTCACTCAATTGTTCTCCGCGACACGTCGAGATACGCGCTCGATATTTACGATGAACCGAGGCAGGTAACGCGCCAAACCACCCCCTGGGCGATGAAGAACAAATTGGCCGAGCGAGTGAATGCGAAACAATGGATAGTGGGAAAGAAGGACTCGAAGAGTGACAGACTCGAGGCAGGCTCACGTGTCAAGCTTCCGAGTAATCGCTACTACGTCAACAAAGTAACGAAAAAGAAAAAATTACACATGCCCAGTGATCGGGAATTGGCGATTGTGTTGGAACATTGATCGGATAGGAGCTTCTGATCCCCCGTTATATGGGACCACTCCATGGTGAAGAGTGAAAGATAGTGGCGGTGTTTTTGGTGGATCGTTGCTGAAGACATATTAGAAGTTTACGGTAAAAGGGCGCGTTGGTCGCTTGTACCGGCCAGTCGAACAGCCGTTTGCCACTGGTATGGCTGTTGCGCGCTGTCGAAGCAGTCGATCGGGTGCACAGGTGTCCGTTGTCAGTGTTCAGCTTACGCGAAGCAGCCAATGGAACGAGATGAAGCGGCATCAGGGTAGCTGGAGTTGATCCGTTGCGATACACTCAATGATAGTGAATAACTAAGGGAGACATAAAGACAGAAGGAATCACAAAGTCGATTGACAAACGAGCAGCTTACCTTTCTCTGGCCTCGTTATTCCCATCGCCTTGGATTTGATCTTGTGTGATCTTTCCCTAGGCCTTCGTCTTCATTCACACTGTCTTATCTCTCTTGTTCGCGGGGCTCGTCACTTCCTCATCCATTATCTTCGAATCACCCTTCGCTCCAGCCACCCTCGCTGACACGATCGCTCAGCCGTAGTCCCGGGCCTTTCCGTATCCATTTATCGTCACCCTACCAATCCTAGGAACTTCCAGCCCAACGAGGGCTCGATACAAGGAAGAGTCCATTGTCACCTGAAGCTCATCTATCGTAGGCTCATCCCATCCTTTCCACGTACCTTTTCAAAACATGTAAATGTCAAGCCCTTCGAACCAGGCGGCCCAGAAGTATCCTAACTTCAAGTTTCTCCATCCAGGCACTTGCCTTCCACTTGGGGGCGTTCAGCTTTCACCGATCTCCTCTGCTGATGCAGCTTTGCTCGTCAACGACTCTTCGACCACTTGGCTTTTGGCTTTTCACGAATAAACAAAACGGACATACGCAGAACTCCGCCAGAGTTTGGTAATGGGACGTTTGGACACTTGAGCTCACGCGTCTGCGTCGTTCTGCTGTAAAGCCACTATACGAACAGCCTTCAGCGTACGCTTTTCCGGGTGTTTTCACACGCACTCTTATCTCTCTTGGTTTTCTCGGTTGCCTCCCATTTCATACGAGGCAGAACCACCTCTCTAGTTGCCGAGCACGCTCTTCCTACTTCGTCGTTATCGTTGTCGACAACGAGGGCTAGCCGCTGACGCTTCACATTTTCTCCTCGATTCCACGCAACTCCAACCCCTCCATCACGAAAAACAACGACCTACGCCCCGTACCGTTGAAGGCCTCGAACGTAGGCGTTAAAGTTCCACAACGACCACGCAAAGTGTGTGACCGTGCCCCCGTGTATCCGCGTGCGTGCGAAATACCACCAACGACCCTCTGTCAAAGGGTTGAAAGATGAGCTCATCGGGGTGGAAGAGACGGAGCATCACGCACATAGAACCTCAGCCAATTTCACGGCTTTCCGGCCACCTCGTTGTCATACTCGTCATACTCGCCAAGGTGAGTTACACTTGCGCCTACCACTAGTTGTTGCAGTTATATCTGCCATAGGGACGGTGTGGGGAAAATGGACGTCGATGTTTTTCCGGCAAACTTTTTGTCTTGGGAAGCACAGTGGTGGGCTTTTTTGACAATTGGGGTTTTGTTGAAAAGCAATGGATGGTTACCTGCAAACGTGTGGGAGCTCTTTGCACATATATAGGCTGTGGCGGAGGTTCGTACGGTTCATTATGTTGATCCTCAATTGCCTAATTATTTTTGTTAAGGGGTTAGGAGACTCTAGAGCCTCCAGAGTGGCCTAAGGCCTCAAAAAGCAATGGATGTTTACCTGCAAACGTGTGGGAGTTCTTTGCAGAGATCTATGCTGTGGCGGAGGTTCATACGGTTGATTATTTTATTCCTCAATTGCGGAAAGGAGGTTTGACCTTTAGGCTCAATGGACACAGTTAATAACGAAATTAGTCGTTACTAACGAGTACTTGGGCTTCGGCGATTCGACGCTTTACGAATATCACCTCCATCATCGCTTGCATCGATAATAAGGATCGATTAAATCGATGACGAATATTATTTACATATGCCAACTTTACACTTGTACATATATCGTGCTGGAGAAAAGTGTTCGATACTAAAATATATTGAGTCGGCTCTGGTGACATAAATTCGATCGTTTTATCTACCAATTTTACACGAAGCAGGTTTAATTTTTCAATTATTTTACAACTCGGTCTTGCTTTCGATGTATCATATTTTGATTTTGCTTTTCAATAAATGCATTTTTATTTGAAATATTCGAAATTTCGCGAAACGTGGATAATAGGATGGAAGATGGGAATAGCGAATGGAATAGTTTCAGTTGTATTGTAAGGAACGAAACGCTACTAGCTTCGGAATTCATTTCAAACTCCGGCAGGTTCTGGCAGTCGATATTATATTCAGTGAAGGGGCACACAGGCTCTATGCTCATAGTCACCACTTTAATATTCCACAATGTGTACGGGCTCTGGCCGCCAGCTTTTCAATCTTGAGCATTGGACTTCTCAATTCTCGGCTTGTCTCGGCATTGTGAAATCTCGCAACCGCTCGCTCGCTCTTCGAGTTCATTCAGCACTTTCCAGCACGGAGAAACGAGTCGAGTTTTGGATGAGTCTTTTTATTTCGCTTCTTCACAGTTCCCCGTTCAAAGTGAGAGCACAATGTCTATGTATATTTAAACGAAAGTAGACAAATTTCAGCGATTCTTTTTCTGCCTCTGTGACTTGGCCAGCTCAGATGTTACTTTTGCATTTTCGCAACAAACGTACTATGCCTCTATTTATTTTACGGAATTTATGCTTTCTCAAGTTTGCAATGGAAAAAAAGATGTTCTCGTATTCTCACTTGCTTATTTCGTAACGAATTTTTTTAATTAACTTTTTAAGCTGTGTCTAATATTTGAAAAATTAATTCCACAGACGAATATTCCTTGGTTGTGTTTTTTCTTTTGGCGAAAAAAACACAGTAGTGCGTGAAACCGTCATCTATGAGTTTACTCCTCAGGGCCTTACCAAGTCGCCAAAAATCCAATTAAAATAAACGAAGAAAGACTTAACGGGTATGGTATTGAAGTTTGCATCGTTGGAATGCAACCAATTTTCTTTTTTTTCGCGTTGCTGAATTTTTCTCGGCACAGTTAGGCTACAGATATCCCTGACGGATTTTCGAAGATCCTTATTAGGGATCCATAACCTAAAACAGCAAAATATTTAATAGTTTATGTAGTAATCAAAATAAAGAAATGGAATGATAAAGAAGGATTTTCGTTGCATCCCAACGGTGCAGACTTCAACACCATTAACGGGTTATGCCTAGTTATAAAAATAAACGGCTCGTTTTTTGGATTTTAAAAAATAAAATCACGACGATACATTTTAACAATGATTAGGCATTCGAAAAAGTATCATCTGAAGAACGTTCTGTAATTTTTGTCGTGTTTTCGTTAGCATATTAGTTTATCCTATGATTAATCGAAGAAATTTCAGAAATGTCAAATTTGAAAAAAAAGATGGCGCGCGTTCAAAGCGAGGGTTTTGATTTGTGCGAAAAAGGGCTTTTTTCATTAATCAATTTAAAGCATCAAATTCGATCAAATACTAGACATCCAGAAAAAATCCTAAAAAATTTCAAAAAGTTCAATGCTGTAGTTTTTGAGATATTTTGCTCGCCGACTTTGAAAACGTACTTTCGAGAAAACATGGGTTTAAGGGGCTATACCGTTGTCAACGCCGAAAATTTGGGTGATTTTCGGGAATTTTTTGAAAGAAAAGTTCCCAATTAAATGTTTCGGAAAATTGAGAATATATTTGGCTATATTTGACCTTTATTATATAATCTTTTCATAGAAAAATATTGAGATCCAAGCGACTTATACGCTGCCTTCGGAGGCGCCAAAAAAGAAAATTCCTCCACTGCTCACATGACTCCGGCCGATTGAGTAGCTGAAACCGAAAAAGGAAAAAATGTCGTTAAACTGGAAGGTATTTCCTGTACAAAAACGTAGGATTTTGGAAAACTATCAAAATCTAACAAAATAGCGTAGTATGAAAAAAAGTCTGTTTTCTTGCCTATGAAATGGTCGTTTTTTTCAATGCCAAATCGTCAATTTTCATCCAATCAAAAATATCCTACGTCATTGTAGAGTAAATATATTCAAGAATACTCAGTTCAAATTTCAAGTCAATCGGATAATTGCTCTTTGATTTACAATGTCAGCAAATTTGAAAAATCTCATTTCGAGAAAAACGTGTTTACAGATTTAACTATCGATTTTTGCAAGATAGAATGATATTGACATAAATTATATAAATGATAATGATATTCTTGAAAGTATAAACTGTCGAAAAAGGCACAAAAAAATCGATTTTTTGAAAGTGTTACATTGGTACAGCCCCTTAAGGCGTTGTACTTGTAGCGCAAAAAAGGCCTTTTTCGTGAATTTTTTTAAAGAAATCTACAAAACTTTTTTAATTGATCAATATACCATCTTAAAGAACACATCTTGAAGAACTTTCAGTAATTTTTTATTGAAAAATATTACATTGTTTAGTGGCAAATGGCCGTCAATGAAATAATGTTTTTATATACACGGTTTGCGGTGACCAACATTGCGGCGAAGTGGATCATCTGAAAAAAAAATGCGGATGGATTTAATCAAATATAAGTATAAACTAGTCTTTGATCGAAGGATTTTAAAAAATATTCATTTTTCACAAAATGGCGGACAGTCAAAGTTAATGGTTCGATTTTAACGAAAAAAAACGGCCGTTTTTTGGCTATAAAACGGCCATTTTTTTCGAAAAAAAATCGAACGATTAAAGACTACATTTTTATGTATTAAATAAGCCTGCAAAATTTCAAGAAGATCGGTTCATTAGTGTTCGAGTAATCTTGGTCACCGACTTCAGAAATGCGATTCTGAGAAAAACGCGTTTAAAGTTTCAATTTCAGTTTACACGAAGAAAATATTTTTTTTTGTCAACTTACATTGAGTCATCTATTCCTATACTCATAGAGCCATCTATTCTCAGATACTTATACTTCAAGAAAATGCAATAAAAAAAATCGATTTTTTCAAAATCGCAAGTGGGGGTAACCCCTTAAAGTGTCGAACAACGCTTCGAGCCTTTCATCAGGCGTCACCATAACAGCCAATAAATCCGTCAATTTTCATTCGATCACCGCAAAATTTTCAGAGAGCGTTTATAAGATGATATACCGTAAAAACAGATTGGTTTTGAAAAATGAGATTTTCCGACTTTTACAACAAAGCATAACTCCTCAAGGCTAACTGGAATATTGGCCATCCACTATCTTTTCAAAAATACATCTACCGTGTAAAATAAAAAGCCGCACACCAGATTTATTCTCCGTACAGTCCAGCAAACAGAGATTTTCTCTTCATCCTCTACCACATTTCGAGTGACCATTCAGACATGCTTCGCTGATTCCAGAACCGTTTGCCGAGGCTTAGAAGTTCGACAGGCGAGCGGAAAAAGCGTCGTAAGTCGTTTAGTGAAATGGCGAGAATGTAAATGGCTCGAGCCAAGAGATAACTCGTCGGTTTGCTCGGATATGAAAGAAAAAACTAGAATAACAGACTGAACAAGCAGGGGGGATACAATCGTTAATGATCTGTCGGGTTGGACAACTCGGTGATTAAAAAAGACGAAGAAAAAATAAGTAGTCTTAGTGTCGGCGTGAAAACCAGAGCACGACGGACCCCGCACATGCCGTATCCATGAATCGTCTTATGCCCCCATATTAGGCTCGACAAATGGTCGAGCTTCACGCTCATTGCCGTGGCCGGAGTTTGCTTTTCCATTTCTCAATTAAAACTAAAAGCTCGATTGCGTGACTCTGCTGATGCACGCGCCTGTATATTTACATGTGCAGAAACGGTGGTCTTTTCGCCAGTACCCAGAGCCGTAAGATCGTGAAAAATGCGTCACTGATTGCGAGAGCGTTCCGTGCGAAAATTCTGATGAACGACGTCACGGGCTTGGAAAACATGCAACCCCATGGGTTCGAAACGTTTTGTTATCGGTGGCCGACGTGTCACGAAGGTGGTAGCCTATCGAGCAATTCATTAGCAAAGGTGAAAAAGACAAGCCTTCGTGATGGATTGACATGCTGAATGGACTGAATCAGAGGCGGTTCACGGACTAGGGCTTGGCGAGCAGAGGCGTTGCTGCGAGCTCGTCAGGCTTGGAAAATGGATGTTCTTTTTCACATGCAGCTCATTTTAGAGTCACGGCGTCGGGGAACGTTCACTTTTTGTGTGGAAAGGGATTGAAAAGTATTTCGTAGCTTCTCTTGGGGCCATCATCCACCAAAGTGGAGATGAGCGGAGGTAGGAAAAAGCAACCAAAGCTGAATTCATGTCCATCGAAGCAGAGCAGGGCGATCCTATTGGTTGTTTTTTCCTAGCTCCGCTAATCTTCGCTTTGGTGGATGATGGCCCTCAGGCCCTTGGTCGATAGGCCCTTAGGCCCTTAGGCCCTTAGGCCCTTCGACCCTATGCCCTTAGGCCCTTAGACCCTAGGCCCATAACGCAAATGAAAAATATGAGAATGTCTTGGCCGTCGGACACAGCATATTAATTCGATTTTCACCCCCGAGACGGGTGGCTTCCGGAAGTTGAATATCGTTGCCAATTATTTTGTGGCTTTCCTTAGATACCGGGAATATGTAACGCCAATGAAAAAGATGGGAATGTCTTTAGCGACCAAGATATTATGGGGGGAAATACATATAAATGGTCGAAAATTACGAAAAATTTCGGGATTTTTTTCCAAACTAACTATTGGACCAATCGTTTCGAAATTTGTAGGGTACTTTATTTCACATTAGAAGACATGAAAAACATTTTTTTTTATCGACAATAAGTGTTCATCAGAAGCCTGCAGTCTGTTGCTGAACAAAATTTCGAAATTTGCGGCAGCGATAAAAACTGTTTATCCGATTCATTTCAATGAAAGGTCGTCGAAACCCTCGTCGATAAACCTCCATATTCAATACAAAATTAATGAAATAATTATTTTTTGCATTAAAAATACAAAAATTTTCGGTGAAAATTCGATCTTTTTTTCTGAGTGCCGCCATTATTACAATATTCAACTTTTTCAATTTTTTTTTGGTTTATCGACAGCGTACTGTAGTATAGAATGTATTGATTGGTAAATTTTTTGTTTCAAATTTAAAAAAACTACAGGAAAATTCGTTCAGCAACAATTGGCTGCAGGCTGATCATGAACACTTATTGTCGATTAAGAAAAATGTTTTCCATGTCTTTTCATGTAGAATAAAATACCCTACACACTTCAAAACGATTGGTCCTGTGGTTGCGTTGGAGAAAAATCCCAAAATTTTTTGTCATTTTTGACCATTCATATGTATTTCCCCCCTTCATTTTTTCACTTTTAACCCCTCAACAAGGGTGAATTCTGGCTCAGTACATTTTTTTAAATGTTTTCGTATGAACTCCGCAGATATTCTGGAGTCGACATGTTGACGAAATAAATGATGTGACAAACAAAACAAATTATTGGAATCCAACGATGCAAAATTCAGACCGATGAAATAATATGAGTCGAAACTGTACATCTAAGCTGAATTTGTCGTTTGCTCGTATAGTTCGCGTTGTCATATAGTTTTTAGGATAAAAAGTATATAAATTATTATCACTTTTTGTTCCATTCCGAAGGTGACAGAATTTACGTTGGAATTACGAATGAAGGCCAATATGAATTGAATTTAATTTAAAAAATGGGCAATTAGTTGACGGCAAGAGTATTTTCATTTTCACATCCGACGTTATTCCACTATTTCATGGGCTTGAAACTTGGATCGTCGAAATGCAACGATTCTTTAAATTTATTAGATTTATTATTATCGTAAATCATATTTTGTAGATCGCTATACAAGGAGCCTAAACAAAATCACGGAATTTTGATAGCTTTAATTTGTCAAAGAAAATTGGGGAACTTAAAAAAAGAAGCATTTTGTTGCATTCCAACGATGCAAACTTCAGGATTATACTTTTTTCACATTGCAATATTTTCTCTTACGCCTCCTCCACTATTTGAGAATATTACCAAATCACTTTATCTGGATCTGACGATCGGATCATTACGAACGTATGGAAATTCACATTTGTGATATCAGGATTATACTCCAACTCTTTTATAATTTGCACTGGAATTGAATACAAGTATTTGCGAGGAACCTGCGCAACGAAAATTTATTGTCAATTATTATCACACTCGTACACTGAGAAAAAAAATCATTGATCCAATATCATCGGTGTTAGCGAATAAAATTTCGTTGATTCAATTGTAAAATTATTGGTGTAAATAATCGGATTTATTAGTCCAAACAAAATGCTATTGACTTTAATAACATGATAAAATTGGAAGTTTTTTTTTCATTCAAAAGATATATTCTTAGCCGAGAACAATATAGTATTGAAACTATCTAAAAAATTATCGCGAACAAATTATATAGGTTTGCATGCATTTTCTGCAACGAACAAAAAAAGCGTTTCAATCCATAACATGAATATTGTTGTTTCGAGTACACAAGAAAAATTGAATTTCGCTCGTTTGATTCAGATAAAATTTCTATTGAGTAAATATGTTATTTTATTTTTGTCACCATATCCGATATTGATTTTCAAGTACATTATTCGTTAAAATATTAATATTTTATTTTGATTGAAAAATATTCAGCAAATGTCTGAATTGGTTAAAAAGTTATGCGAAAATAAAATTTGTTTCTTGCGCATTCGGTTGAAAAAATTCAACCAAATCATGGCCGAGCGCCACCGAAATCATGGGTGCGAGGAAACCCGTAGTTCTCGGAGTAACCGCTAGAAGCCGCACGCGCGCTCGTTTCTCGTAAGCGTAGCGCGAACCGAAAATCTACTTAAGGCGTTACCCCCACTTGTAGCGCAAAAAAGGCCTTTTTCATGAATTTTTTAAAAGAAAACTACAAAACTTTTTTAATCGATCAATATACCATCTTAAAGAACACATCTTGAAGAACTTTCAGTAATTTTTTTATTGAAAAATATTACATTGTTTAGTGGCAAATGGCCGTCAATGAAATAATGTTTTTATATACACGGTTTGCGGTGACCAACATTGCGGCGAAGTGGATCATCTGAAAAAAAAAATGCGGATGGATTTAGTCAAATATAAGTATAAACTAGTCTTTAATCGAAGGATTTTAAAAAATATTCATTTTTCACAAAATGGCGGACAGTCAAAGTTAATGGTTCGATTTTAACGAAAAAAAATCGAACGATTAAAGATTACATTTTTATGTATTAAATAAGCCTGCAAAATTTCAAGAAGATCGGTTCATTAGTGTTCGAGTAATGTTGGTCACCGACTTCAGAAATGCCATTTTGAGAAAAACGCGTTTAAAGTTTCAATTTCAGTTTACACGAAGAAAATATTTTTTTTGTAAACTTACATAGAGTTTCGATTACGATTCACTTACAATTCACTTACGATTCACTTACGATTCACTTACGATTTTTTAAAAATCGCAAGTGGGGGTAACCCCTTAAACGCCGGAGAAACTCTAAAGAGTATCGCTTCTTGGCCTGTGGCTAACATCAAAGTCTAGTATCTGTTCTCATCAGTTGAATATCTGATATTCTGTCCATGGATATTCCATTGGATATCTGTTATTCTCTCCACTATCATCGTGGATGATCATTCCAATGCTCACTTTTTATTTAAGATTTAAAACAAATTGAAAAACTTACGTCGCATGGCATATTCGTTTCGATGTAGTGAAGAAATAATTCATTCTATTGATTATATTTTTCTACGAAATAAAAAATATTGTAGCAACCGCTCAATAATTTCATCCATACATCTACGGATTGTATATGGAATGATTTCAATAGAATATAATTTTATTTGATGGATAATGTAGATATTTAGAGAACAGAAGAGCTTTTCAAACAAAATAATATCTTATTTGAATCAACCAATATATTTTTTTGATTCAATTGTTTTTTTTTCTCAGTCTAATTTGGAGCATCCTATAGCCTCCACCCACTCCTTGGGTGGTGTGTCGTCCAGTAAAAGACAGTCTTTATTGATGTCAAATCGTATCGATTACGCGCTTCCTAGCCTTCGTCGACTGCGATTCGACGAACGTTTTTTACACCCAGGATAGCCAGGTGGAACGTTTTGGCAGACACAGACTGCTCGACGCTGCTGCACTTACGTATTCGCACATAGGTGTATGGTCGTACGGTAATCGTCAACACTGGCTTGCACACTAATTATTCTCGTATACATGGAAGCAGGCGGTTGAAGATAGTCGGCGTTGGAAGTCCAGAGCTGATCGAAAGAGTGAGAGCGAGAGAGGGGAAAAAAAGAGGTAGAGAATGAAAAAACTGGTCCCGCACGTATTTGCTGTGGAGCTTGGTATCATTGAGTTCCAGAGAGCTAACGAATAGTTCAGCGATGACTGTATCGGTAAATTTCATCTGGTCGCGAGTTGAACACGTGTCCTGTCACAAATCGCCGAGAAATGCCTCACAATCCATTACTCCCGGCGAAGAATGCTACCCCTCCAGTACATTCCACCGATTTCGAACTTCTATTACAAAGGTACTGAGTATCGGTAAAAATTGTGCTCTATGTACGGGATTAAGGGGGGAGATACCTTTAGGCGAGAAAAAAATTGCTGATTTTTATTATTTTTTTAAAGCAAACATTTTTTCTTCATTTTTCAGCCTTAGGGTATGTTTTATTACTACTTTTGGCTGTTGCACGATATATATATATTTTTAATTGATCTTTAAAAATGGCACGGTCTTCTAAACGGGTTGCGGAGGATGGCGACGGACGGCGGGCCACGTAGCATCGGCGGGATTAATCTGAGAAAAATGAACGAATGTTTTTCTTTCATTAACAATCATACGCAGAATATGAACCAAGAAAAAGTGAGAAATGTTGAAAATCGACGAAGCGGTACGCTTTGAAACAAAAAGATTGAATTTTCCGAAAAAATGTCTACATTTTGCAATTGAAAAACACTTTGTTTGGGTAATTTCGAAAAACATTTAGGGTCATGTTTTAGACAATAAGGTTACGAAGATTTATACCAAGTTTCGTCAGAATCGGTAGATCAGTTTTTTAGTTACACGTCACGCCAGTTTAGAAAATGCAGTTCAGAAGACCGTCCCAACCGTCATTTTTAAAGATTAAGGGGTTAGGCCACTCTAGACGCCGAAAAAAATAGGCTTTTTGGGGATGTTTATTCAGAAAAACTACAAACAAATCGAGATTACAAAAAAGGGTGTTTATCGTACATATCAGTGACTGTATACAATAATTTTTTGAAGCGATTAATTCCAATATGGCGGTCGTGCAGCGTTTATTTCAAAACTGCATTTTTTGAGTTGGCCGGAAACATAACTCAGACAATTTTCAACCGATTCACTTGAAATGTTGAATATATCTTGAAAAATACATTTTTTATGGAAGTACGTAGGGTTTTTTATGTTGCATAGTTCATTTGTTACTAACAATTATCTGACGATTTTTGGGCAATTTTTTCACTTTCCAAAAATTTGCCTAAAAAATCGTCAGATAATTGTTAATAATCGAAAAGCAAATTTTATTAAGCATACATTGAACTGATTCCGTGTCAATGTTTATTTAAAAGATAACCTTATAACGCTATTGAGGTAAAATAGAACCTCATTATGAAAATGTCGTCCACCAGCTGGATTTATAATTCAACAATGCTTGGTGTGCAAAATAAAATAAAAAAAGTTTTATAATCTATATAAATTTAGTTCTCCTTGTACGTAGCGTTTCGAAAAAAAATCCAAAATGGCTGGTGTTAAAAAAGTGTTATTTTTGCGAAATTTTTACTTATATTCGGTTTAAAAAAATACTAAAAAAAACCAGCTACGTACAACAATAAATGAAAATGTATGAAAAAATGCTCAAGATGCCACTGCAATTACGGAAATTTTGTGTTTTTTTTTTAATTGAATAGGGCTATTGAATTTTTTAAGTTCAATAGCCACTGCAGTTACGGAAATTTTGTTTTTTTTTTTAATTGAAAACCACGATTGAAAGTTTTAGTCCAGGTACGTAAATTGTTGTGATACTTTTTCTCATTAAATCATTCGTACCTTGGTACATTTTCAACATTTCATCCAGAACATTTTTTCATACATTCGGATACTGATGTTTCAATTTTACTTTCTCGGTCATTCGTTTCGGTACGAAAGCATCTGTGTTGCAGTATCGACGCAGCAAGCTACGGCTCAAGTGAATCATTCACACGCAGCTAGGTACACTGTCGGAAGTATATTCGTGTGTCGTATGAAAAACATACATTAGTTGAAATATTTTTCTCGTTTATCGAATCAACACCCAGGCCATTAATATCGATATTCGATGACGTGCAACGGCTGTCCGGTGACACAGAAATAAATTTACACCGTTTTCGATACTCATTCCTCATGACACCACAAACTTGGCGATACATCTATTGGATTTGTGTATTTGTTTTTGTACTGCAAAGTAAGTGGGTGGCTGGCATTGACGCGAGGATTTTTTTTTTCGTTCATGGATTGCGTAGATTATTTAGACGTTGTGAAAAGCTCATGGTCATCAATGCCGAGATACTGTTATCTAATCGAAAATTGAGGCAGGTTAGGGAAGCTGACATTTGTCCAAATGTCACAGGTGCTCAGTCGTCCTAGCATTTGAGCTGACGGGAAATAAGCTTTTGAATGAACTCGTCGGAGATGACTATAGGTAGCTATAGAGTTTGGACAATTTTGCCACGTATACAAGTATCAAAATGTTGCAATTTTTTTTATGCGAACTTTGTAGTTTTTTTTTAATTTTGTAAACTTTTTCTAGAGTTACACTTGTGAGGGTAAGTTCTCTTGTGAGAGAAAGTTAGTGATGAGTTTTTACACGAAAAGTTTGGATAATTTTCGTTACGTTCAGGGGCTACATCTGTGAAAAAGAAACACTGTGTTTTTTAACTCAAAGGTACATGTTGAGGTAACATATTGAGAGCCTTTGAGCCTATTGAGAACCTATTGAGAGCCTTTAAAAGAATCACCAAAAATGCAGAAAAGCAACAAAAACACCCCAAAACAAACCACGCCCGATGATAATGACATTTTTTTTTGATATTTTGGCGGTGGACGCTCTCCAGCTTAAACGGTCCATCCGAAGTCTAAAAACCAAACGGGTTATTCAAGTTAACTATAAATACGAGTCGTTGACGATCGTCGATTTTTAAAATAATTTTTTTCAACAATGTGGCGATGAATTGAAACTCGAGCATACAAAATCCATGAAAAAGTCGTGATTTTGACGTAACTATTAAAAAATGAAGATCGATTTTGAAAAAGTGAGATCGTCAACGACTTTTAAATGTTTCTCATTGTGTCGAATGTAAATTTGGAAACAATCCATCAAATGGTTCTTGAGATATCATGTCCACCGACTTTGGACTGTTTTCTCCAATACAGTGTTTGGAGAAAAACGCGTTTAAGGGAAGCCACTAGTGTGACACATTCAAAAAATCGATTTTTTTTGTACATTTTCCGATAGTCTATACCTTCAAGTATACCTTACTACTATACTATATCTTATACTTTTATCGATTTATAATAATGGAATCAATATTTTTATCTTTCAACGCGTTTTTCTCAAAACGAAATTTTTCAAACTTGCTACAGCTCCAACTCGAATACAAATCATCCGATCAACTTGAATCTGGTTTTAACGTATTTAGTATTTATTTCTTAATACAATGACTTTCCAGCTTTTCGATTGAATGAAAAAAATGTCAATTTGCCATGCAAAAAACCATCAGATTTTTAAGCGTAATTTGGAACTTTTTTTTGAAACTCCGTCATTTTGTTGGATTTTAATTTTTTCCCACAATACTGCGTCATTTTACAGGCAATACCTTTTAGTTTGTTTGGGTTTTTAAACCAAGGGGTTTTTAAATTGTTATAAATAATGAAATAATGCATTGAGCGATATGAAAAAATAGCGAGGTTAGTAGAATAGTTACTATAGTTAAAAATAGTGAACCTTCTTTAATACAAGGGTATTGGTTAGAAATCAAAAATTAAATTTTAAATATGCAAAAAAAATATGCACAAAAACCTGAAAAAGGATTTTTTTTACAAAAATTGCTGTAACTCTTGTAATTATTGACAAAAAAAATCGTTTTATAATCTGGAAACAATGTGCTTTGAAATAGACATAGCGGTTTCTGTGGACTTTTCAAAAAGTATATTTATTTCATCCAACGCAGGTGCGATTCATAAGGAAAGAATGAAACGCTTGCGCATATAAAAAAATTTATATTTTATTGGGGAAAAAAGTTGTACGGCATCAAAATAATTTGTTTGGGTCCCGTGGACCCAGGGTGACTATTAAGGGTTAATGGGAAAAAAAAGAAATTGATTTTTTGATCGTTGTAAATGTATATATCCCGTCTTGAAGTTCGAAGTATGGTATTTTAGGCATATTTCAATGAAATTTTCAGGGAATATAGCTAAAGGTGATAGGATCGAATAAAAATATTTTTGAAAAATGCAACTTTTTGACCCACCTAGGTAGATGAAGCCCGTTAAAAAAAATCTTTCGTTCCTGTGTAAATATTTGGGGTCTGCTTGAACACCGAGAGATATAGCGAGACAAAGAGAGAGGCAGAGAGAGAGAGAGAGAGAGAGAGAGAGAGAGAGAGAGAGAGAGAGAGAGAGAGAGAGAGAGAGAGAGAGAGGGAGAGAGAGAGAGAGAGAGAGAGAGAGAGAGAGAGAGAGAGAGAGAGAGAGAGAGAGAGAGAGAGAGAGAGAGAGAGAGAGAGGGAGACAGTATTTCGTAGGGTGGAAGGAAACGTGCGAGGAAACTTCAAAGTCTCGAGACCTCTCCTTCCGGCCATCGGGTGTCTCGGGCGACGAGACAAAATAAAGGAAGGTCCCCGTTGACGCCGTGCGGTTTGGGTTTTAGGCTCTAGGCGGCGGATGTAAAGAATGGAGGCACAGAGAGTTTTTTTTATTTTATTTTTTTTACTCCGTTACGAGACGTCGAAACTCTCGAGGGCGAGACACAGTGGCGCGAGGGTTTGCCCCGCACCCCGCAAAAGCTCCATGTCGAAGCCTCCTGGCATTCTGCCAAATGAAAAAAAAAAAAATAGGAGTACGCGCGAGACACTCCCTTAAGTCCCCAACTTCCTCTGTGGCCTGGGAGAAAGGTGGCGCGAAAGCCTCCGGAGAATTTTCATTCCTTTACACGCGACCGCGACTTTTCAATGCCACCTACACGGAATTCCTGCCGAGCAACGGCGGCCAATGCCGAGGAAAATTTGCCACGATAAATGCATTCACCCTATCGTTCGAATCTCTAAGCTTTTATCCCCCATGGAAATGTATATACGCCAAAACATACTCCAAATGTATTTTATTAATAATTGTAATATATGTGAAATGTATGCCATATATTGAAAATATATGTTGCATATATGTGCCAAATTCTAATTTTCGTAACGTTTTTATATATGAGATATATATGGGTGGTATTACTGTATATCAATGTATCGTATATCAATGATATATGTAGCATTTACCATGCATTTATACCACATATATTTAGCATTATTTGTTATTATTATAATAATTATCTGACGATTTTTGGGGAAATTTTTAGAAAGTGTAAAATTTTCCATGTGTAACCTGTTTAATGAATGTTCATATTTAATTAGCGAAATTCTAATTAAATGTGAACATTCATTAAACAATTTACACATGGAAAATTTTAGTTATCACAATTTTTTTTCACATGTTAAAAATATAAATTGCACAACTCTCAAGTATGATCAGTGGTATGACTGGTGTGAAGTGATAGGATTACCTTAATCGCTAGGAGTCCGAAGAGGCATTAAAAGTATACGGTTCATCCCTCTTCGGACTTGTGAGTCTCCAACTCGATGTAAAATATCTCGCTTAGTAATTTGGTGTAGTAATTGTATGGAACAATTCTTATTCTTATGAATAAACAGAGAATATGAACAAATAAAGCATTATAATCTCGGAATTTATGTTGAAAATGATATAAATACTACGTTTAGTGGTATTTATATGATACCACTAAACAAACCCCCCATGGAAATTTATATACGCAAAAATATACTGCAAATTTATTTTATTAATAATTGTAATATATGTGAAATGTATGCCATATATTGAAAATATATGTTGCATACATGTGCCAAATTCTAATTTTCGTAACGTTTTTATATATGAGATGTATATGGGTGGTATTACTGTATATCAATGTATCATATATCAATGATATATGTAGCATTTACCCTGCATATATACCACATATATTTAGCATATATGTTGCATACACACTGCGTACATACCACATATATACTGCATAAATGGTACATATATGCCACATATATACAGATACGCGTAGCATATCTGTATATAGTGTTTATATGTAATAGCGTACTTTAACTGTAAGTTAAGTTTTTTTAAGTTTAAGTTTTAAGTTTTATTAAGTTTAACTGTAACAGTGTTTATACACAGCATATATTTTTGTCAGGAATATGTATCAAAAATGTATGCGTCATATATGACGCATAAATGACACATATATGAGTCATATATGACGCGTACATTTTTGATATATTTTTCTGACAGAAAAATAGATTGGAAATATATCGAAAATATATGCGTCGTATATGCCTCATATATGCATCATATATAGTGTTTATACGTAACGTTTATATATATATGTTTTGGTCAGAAAAATATATCGAAAATATGTGGGTCATATATGCGTCATATATTTGGTGCATATATACTTAATATATACGTATTATTCTATTTTTCGTCACTATATATGCGACCGATATATATATATGTAGCATATATTTTCTGCATATATTTTACATACATAAATTTCCATGGGGGTAGTATACGGAGAAAACAGAGGCCTCGAAGTTTAGAATTAATACTATGCTTCTAAAAAAATATCAGTAAATATAAAAATGTATTGAATGGAAGATAAAAATTGTAATTATGGTCTAGTGATAATGAAGATATTTAAATGTCAACCTACGATATGGCACGTAAACTGATACAAATAATACATTTTGTTCGCCATATTGCGATTTTTTGTAGTATTGAAAAAATATTTTGCCCACGTGATTGGAACAATTAGTTTCCAGTATTTTACGAAAAGTACGGTATAAAGTCACATTTGAATAATGACTTCGTAATATTTTTCGCTATACGCTGAAGATTTATGCTATGCGTATAGTGAAATCTATACATATACGAAGATTCATGCTATACGTGTAGTAAAATCCATACGAAAATATAGCATATAGGACTCGCGCCTATGCGAGAATAGTTTCAACTGTAATACGCACGCATCGTTTTTACTATACGGTGTGAGAATCATTTTTACACTTCTATAACAACAAGTCTCAGAATTCTGAACTGGCAGTAAACTTCTATACTTTTCTAGCACTGAATATTAGAATTCTGGCAACCAGTGTTAGAATTTGAGGCCGTATTTTTCTCCGTGTATACTTTTCAATGGTGCCTGCATCATTTCAGTGCAACGGAGAATTTATTTTATATTTTCATTTCCTTATTTTTATTATTATACGGCATATTTTCCGCAGATTTTTATTGTAAATCGCGGAATAAGTTTCTTAACAAGGGGTGAGGGATTTTCGTTGGGGAGTTCTGCCGAAAAGAATTAACGGGTTATGCCTAGTTGTAACAGTCGAAAACAGCTCATTTTTGGGATTTCTTAAATAGAACATCGTGATGATACATTTCTACAAAAATTAGGTTTTTGTAAAAGTATCATCAGAATAACACTCTGTGATTTTTTTTCTGTAAAAATATTTAATCAGTGCCCTTTTGAATCAGGTTATCTAATATTAAAAAATCAAACAGATTTCGTTAGTATATTGGTTAATCCTATGATTAATCGGAGGAATTTCCGGAATATCAAATTTTGAAAAATAGCGCGTGTTCAAGAAAAAGTCTCGATTGTGGCGAAAAATGGAAATTTTCCGTTCATCGAATCGAAAGTGCATGAGAAAAAAATCCGTCGATCAAATACTATATTTTTAGCTAGGAAAAGTCCTAAAAATTTGAGAAAGATCGATGCAGTCGTTTTTGAGATATTTTGCTCACCGACTTTGAAAACGTACTTTCGGGAAAAAAGCGAACGACGCTCCGAGTGTTCCGACGGGCGTCAATACAACAGCCTATACATCTGTCAATTTTAATCCGATTACCTCGCAATTTTCAGGGAGCATTTATAAGATGATATAGGGCAAGTCCGTGGTAGTTGGTCACATTTTTTTCAAGGATCCGTCAAAATAAAAGTACAGACATATCTTAACCTATCTTCATTTGTAATTAAACTTTGAACATTTAACTTTAGGATAATTTACGAAATTGAAACAAACTCCTATCAGATCAACCTTGAAATTACTATTTTTTAAAAATCCCGATTGGCTATCTCTCTTTGGTGATAAAATTTGAATAGAGACAAAAATTGTATTTTTCTATTTTCAACACAATGGAATTATTTCAGATTTTTTTTCGACATTTTTTTCCCCGTTAAAATTTTATAGTTTTCTAGTCATGTCAATCGATTGATTCGATTGAAAATAAAAAAATGCAATTTTTTCCTCTCTTGAAATTTGCCCACAAACTCTTTAGTTCTCGAGTTACGATAATTAAATCATCTGATTTTTTTTACCGAAAAAAGGTGAAAAAAAATCTGAAAAAATTATCGCGTACTCAACGCAAACCGATTCAACTTTTTACCATCTTGAGGTTTTCCTTGAATCCTTGCCGTTTTCGCGTTACACGTTATTTTTCAAATTGTTTCTTTTTTTATCCAAATACCTTTAAAAAAAATCGTACGAAGCTTTGAAAGAAAACAAAATTGAAGCTTGAACGCCCCTTTATGATTCCGATCAAAGAAATGCGTAAAAAAATGTTTGTAAACGGGGTCCACCAGAAAAGGAACAAAAAAGAGGCGAAAAATGGTCGTTTTCGAAAACGAGTACTAATAGTAAAAAAATAGTAAAAAATGTGTTAAAAAAACGTAATGGAGGTGAATTCCTTCCCTTCAAAATGCCGTTTATTAAATTCATTTATGTCGACTATCGGCGAAATGGCATAAAAAATCGTTCCGGAACTTTTTTGAATTTTTGTCCGGAAACTTTTCGCCGGTAGTGTAGTCATCCAGATTGATTCAAATGTATCCCCATAATCGATTTTGACTGAAATTGTCCGTTTTCTCAAAAAAACCCTTCAAACCGTTAAAAAAACACTTTATGAATTATCCAGCAATTTGATTGCGACATACAAACCCAAACATGTATTTCAACCCGTGACTTCCATTCACTATATTCAACATTACAGTCCGACAATAATAATAAAAATTGCATCTACAGCACAACCATTATTAACACAAATAACAGGCGCTGCTGTTATTTTGATTATCATATTTATCATCCGCTTGGCAGTGTGGAAAATTATTATTTCATCATTTGTTGCTACCGCAGTTTCAATATACCAACCATCAGCAAACGAGTTATCCCGTTTCCTCGGTGGATTTTTTCCCTCCTCGTCCCTCTCGTTTCCGGGTAATTTGAATATTTCGAGTTAACGCAGACTCTCGCAGAGTCCAAGCGTTACGTGTGCCTGTCTGTGCTTACTTTATATAGTGTATTTCAATGCTCGTTGCCCCCCCCCCCCCCGTCTCTTCATCCCCGTTCTCGTACCCTGGAGGGTAGTTGCGTAACCGAGTAACACACACTCGTTGCACTCGTATATCTGGGCTTTATTTTTCCTCTCACTCTCATCCTCTTCCCGCTTCGTTGCGGAAAAAGTACATGTCTTTCTTTTTTTTTTTAATTCTTTTTTTCGTGCATATTTAACGAAACTAACGGTGGACCTCGTACATTTGCGTTCGGGCTTGCGGAATACGTTTTTCAGCTGTCTCGTTATAGTGCTACAGGTGTATTTGCCTGACTAGCCGGGTGAACGCAACAATGAGCAATTTTGGGCGAGAGAAATTGGAGAAAAAAGCTCGATTCATTTGAATTTTTTTTTCTAGTAGATTATTTATTTGGGATTTTGAAAAAAAGGCATGTTAGTAAGCATACATTGAATTTATTTCATGTAAATTTTCATTTTGAAAGATCGAAAATTAATAATGTTGTTGAGGTGTAATTGAGACTCTGTGAAAAAAATATGGCCCAACGGCCAGATCGATAACTTGACAATGGGTGATCTGAAGAATAAAATTAAAAAAGTTTTGTAATCTATATAAATGTAGTTCTCGTTGTACGTTTCTGTTTTTTGAAAAAAATTCTACGAAATGGGGTTAAAATAAGTGTAATTTTGGCGAAATTTTTACTTATATTTGGGGGCTTAGAAATTATTAAAGGGTTTTTTCACTTTGGACGCTAAAAAAGACTTTTCATGAATTTTTTCGATAGTTTTATATTATAGATATTGATATAAAAGTTGACACACTTAATTAATACACTTTGGAAATACACAAAAATAATTTTTTAAATGTATGTATGTAACCCAAACAAACTTTAAACGCGTTTTTCTCGAAACAATGTTTTTCGACGGCTTGTTGATAAAATATTCGAAACTACTGAACCGATTCTTATGAAATTTTAACTATATATTCTTTACAATTATAGCAATAGCGCAAATGAAGGATTTTTTAAATTTTTATATTTACTATTTTTATTGCCAAAAACGGTGAAAAAAGACGTGTTTTTTTTTTTTTTTTTTTTTTCAAAAAATGTCCGCCATTTTGTTATTTTTGCATATATAAAAAATCGTATGACATGCGCTATAGCCATTAACATACTGAATCTAAAACCGTTTGATTTTTCTGTTTCGGATTATCCATCTCCGAGATTTCATCAACAGCGCGGACCTACATTTTTTAGGGCATTTTTTTAACTACCATTTTTGTCTGTAAATGGTGACTTAAATAAATAATTTTTCTCAAATGTATTTCGAAAGTGTATTTATTAAGTGTAACAACTATTGTATCAATATCTACAATATAAACCTACCAACAAATCATAAAAATAGCCTTATTTAGCGCCTAAAGTGAGAAGACCCCTTAAATGAAAAAAAATGGCTTCGTACAGCGATAGCTTCTGCGATTACGGGAATTTTGGTTTTTTCAAATTGGAAATCGGACAATTATAGCTAGATTAATGATTCTGGCCAGGTCGAGAAAAGTCGTTTCGAGAAAAAAATGCGATTGAAAGTTTTAGTACACTGCAACCTCTATTATCGGAACCTCCACAGGTGCAACAGCCCCCCACTATGTGCCGAATATCGATAGGTGTGGGGCATGGTGGGAGAAGCGCCAGGCCCTAGTGTGAGGCTCGAGGTATGCTCGACAATAAGAGAGGGCTTTGAGGAGTACTGCAATCAGCTACCCCATCTGCGCAGAGTCGGCTTCAGTGGATGGTGCGCAACCTCCATTGTTTGCAAGTGTGATGCAGAGCCGACTCGTCGCTGTGCCGATAATAGAGGGCGCAGTGTATACCTAAATCGTTGCGCTACCCGCTTTCACTAAATCGTCAATTTTCAATATTTCAAGTTGAAATTTTTTCCACATATTCTTGAATATGTAAACATTGAGAAAATGCAAAAAAAAACGATTTTTTCTACTCGTCACATCGGTTTGAAAAAGTTTTTGCCATTTTAAAACTTATTGTTTCAACATTTAATGATAAATTTGGTTCTTCTGACATATTCACGTCGATCAGCCTGCTATTGAGAATTATGCTTTGAAAGAATTGAGCAGAATTTTCTTGTCAGAATTGAACTGTCAATGATTAGTTTATAAAAACGATTTGAATAGTTGAAAATCGACTTAAACATCCGTCAGGTGACACCCTTCGATTTTGTTGAAATTTGAATATGTTATAAAGCACCGAAAAGTAAGCGATACGTATTTTTTTTATCAGCGGAAAAACGGTTTTAAGGGCTGAAACGCACCCTCAAAATTGGGGATGTTTTTGGTTTTTCGTCGATAACGTTTGAACGGTACGAGATATTAGAAAATTTCAAATTGCAACAATGTTTATTTTTATGTGCACTATACATTGGAGATGAGAACGATAACGTTATCGACGAAAAACGAAAAACACCCCTATTTTCGAGGGTTCGTTTCACTCCTTAAAACCGTTTTTCCGCTGATAAAAAAAATACGTATCGCGTATTTTTTACGTACGTATCGTATTTAACGGAGTCAAAATGGCAAAAAACGAAAAAAAAATGCTCCAAATGCTAATTAATAAAT
Source organism: Ophion slaviceki (assembly GCA_944452715.1). NCBI lineage: Eukaryota > Metazoa > Arthropoda > Insecta > Hymenoptera > Ichneumonidae > Ophion > Ophion slaviceki. The sequence continues at coordinate 24,849,034 of OX101792.1, forward strand.
GCCACCCCCAATCCTCAATTTACATGATTTTCGTCGAAGCCACAAGTCCTCATCACTGAATCCAGCTCGACGATAACCCGTGTAGGAAGAAAGTCGAAGTTAAATTTAAAATTCCCGTGGAACTGGACGAAAGCAAAGCTTCCTGCTCTCTTCGGAGTTACATTTTTGCTTTGCATGCAGGCAGGAAATTTCCCGGTGAAGGTACGGGAGCGAGCCAGGGCGGAAAACAAAGGCGATAATGGCAAACCGAGACGAAAGTCCCGGGTGGAAGAAGGAGAATAATAGGAAGCTGAAGCTTTCCAGCCGTTAAGCGGGACGGAGTATTGGAAAACTTTTCATCTTTTCGTTTTTCATCTCTTGTTTTTTCGCTTTCTGCTTCTCTCGTCTTCAGTCGAGTCTCTAGAACGAAGCGAGGGAATGTCGGTTAATGAAAATGGGCGAGAACGCCACCAGCTAGAAAACAAATGTAGCTTCCTTTCTGGTAATAGAACCGGAGATTCCTTATTTTCTCTGTTTTCTTTTCTTCCTATTTTATCTTCGTCTGAACTAATTTTTATATAATTCATGCTGCGGGGAGGTGAAATTCAGGCCAGTGGGTGTCTTTTTTCCCATCCCTTGAGAGAGTCCCATAATTTATAGAGCTGCCGGTTTATACAAGTATACAGGGTGTCCCAGAACTGATGGTAGTCCCTGAAATGGGGGGTTGGGGGTGAAATTCTGAGTCGATTGATATAAGCATGTATGGGTCTCAGATCAACCCCTGAATTATTATTAATTTTTAAAGGCGGGCCAATCAGGAGCGCCCGATGCGCCAGCATACGTCGACGCACCTGATTGGCGCGCCTTTAAAAATTAATAACAATTCGGGCGTTGATCTGAGACCCATACATGCTTATATCGATCGACTCAGAATTTCACCCCCAACCCCCCATTTGAGGGACTACCATCAGTTCTGGGACACCCTGTATAGGCTGTCCGCATCGTAAATACCGTAGGTCCAGCATTACCCCCTAGAGCTTTTTTCAAGATAGAGAGAACGGTAACATAGTGCTTCGTATCAGCCTTCGGGATAAACCACTACCTTAGTTTATGTCATTTCTGGACTTGGACCACAACTTTTGGACATTCATGAAAAAATAACATCTTTATGGGCAATAACGATGCAATGTTTTCCCCATTGTGACTATCTTTGGAGCACGAAGTGAAATTCCAAAGAATAGAGTTCAAACATTATAAACTTAAAATGTTATGAGGTTGAAGTTTGCAGCAGTGGAATGCAACGAAAATTAACTTTTCTAAATTCCTTAAGGGGTTAGGGGTGACGATCCGAAAATGAAGGCTATTTAAACAAATTTATTTTGAACGAATCAGGAAGATGATTGAAAAATCATTTAGACATTTGTTAGAAACTGACAAAGACGTGTTAAAAACTGCCTTTTCAGGCAAAAAGGCAGTTTTAAACAAATTTTGAGGGGTTAGAGCCGAATTTTATTCAAAATATTTCGGCAGGTAATAAAGGTGTGATTGAAGGGCACGTAATAAAAACATTTGACGTAGTGTGGACAAGTCCGGTTTCGTTCACCTGCTCCTTATTTATTTGTATGTACATTAACAAAGTTTTGTATCAAATTTCATTTAAAAATATTTAAAATTAAAGAATTTATGAGCAATCTCGTGAAGGACCTTTGACCGTGAGGGGCTCAACGGTGTACTTGATTTTGGCCGCGCGGTTGATCGGAAACGAGAAAAACTCATCTTTTTCTTAAAATATATAATGCTGGCTAAGACTTGACCGAGTATTTTTTTGGTACCGTATTTCAATCCTCAAAAAAGAAAAATTTGATTTGTTTCGATTTTTTCGAGAAAAAAATAAATCATTGTTTTTAATAACCAATGCAAAAAAAAATGTTAGGACAAAAATCGTCGGTCAAGACTAAATAATTATTAGACTGAATAAGTGTACCAAATTTAAAGTCAATCCGTTCATTAGACGGCAAGAAATTGTGTACACCGTTGAAAAAAATCATAAGTTTACCTTCAATTTGCCATTTCTGCACCATATGTTGGACCTTCGTATTCAATTTGAGTGGCCTCAAGCAACGAGCGATTTTTTTAAACTTCCACAGTAGCCTAACCCCCTAAATTCCTATAGACAGAATTTGTGCACAAAAATGTCCCAAGCATTTTTCAAGATGCCTGTTTAGGGACATTAAATCTAAATCTGCAAAGAAAGATTTCATATAATTCTCAAAATGAGTTGATAAAAAATGAAAAAAATTGAAATTAAAAAATTGAAACCTTCGTTGCATTCCAACGGCATACAAAGTTCATCTTGAAAACTGCCACGAAGCATCAGGCATGTTTACTACACTTTTTTCCTGAATATATGAGCATTAGGCTCGTCCGGAATTACCACACATAGCTTAGTCACCCTGTGCGAATATAAGCATACATATGAACATGCATCGCAGCGAAGTGTTAAAAGAAAAAAACAAAGTCCTCCATGGCACTGAATACCCAATGCAGTCAGCGCACATATACGCATCCGCGTCCAATGCATCAAGTTTCTTTGGTCAATTTTTTCCTCTCTTTGTATTCATGGACATCGCGAATTGTCGTAAACCGCTCAAAAGCCAATCGCAAATTCGCAAGTCGTTCGTCCAGCTGCGTGTGCGTGTGTGCACCTATGTGTGACGCGAATGGAAAACCGTCCGGTTTTTCATGCAGCATATCGCATAACTGTACAGGTAGACCCGCGGAGCCTCGCAAATCCTTAAGGGGGAGATACCTTTAGGCGAGGACAAATGACTGATTTTCGTGATTTTTTTTTGGTAGGAAAGATCTCTTCATTATTTTGTGAGACTTGTTATATATTTCGCTACTACTTTTGGCTGTTACATGGTATTTTTTATTTATTAAGCTTTAAAAATTGACGAGGTACGGCACGGCCTTGTAAACGGGTCGCGATGGATATTTACAGACGGCGTGACATGTAGCGTCGGCCCAATTAACCTGAAAAAAAACTAACGAACATTTTTCTTTCAATAACACTCTTACGCTAAATATGAACCAAGAAAAAGTAAGAAATGTTGAAAATCGATGAAATGGTACGCTTTGAAACAAAAAGATTGAATTTTCTGAAAAATTGCTACATTTTGCAATGAAAAATTCTTTTATTTTCAAAACATTTAGGTTCATGTTTTAGACGATAAGATTGCAAAGATTACTACCAAATTTCATCAGGATTGGTCAATTAGTTTTGTAGCTATACGTCACGCCAGTTTTGAAAATGCATGTTAAAGACCGTGCCATACCTCCGCCATTTTTTAAAATTAATAAAAAAGCCTGCAATAACCAAAGGTAGTAATAAAACATACCCTAAGTCTAAAAAATGGTGAAGACATTTTTTCTTTCAACCCTTCGTTGACACACTTATATTTGGCCACGATTTTGACACACTGGGTCTATTCGACCCGGATAATACTTCATCCACCTGCCATTAACAACCCTTCGGTCGGTTTTTATTGAAAAAAATCAGGGATACACTTAAAACATTTTTAAACATGCCTCCATAATTAAAATTCGGAAAATATCATATTAATTGGCTGTAAAAAATTATTGGAAAATTAAAAATTTTGGTACGGTGAGCATTTTATTAAAAATTTTCCTGGGTCAAAATGACCCAGTGTGTCAACGTAGGGTTAAAAAAATCATAAAAATCAGCAAATTTTTTTCTCGCCTAAAGGTATCTCCCCAAGTTGAATATTCTCCTTTTTGCGACACTTCCGTCCCCTTTAGCATACACGACAAGATCACGAGGACTTGTTTTCACTGCTTTGTCTTTTTTTATCGCTCGCTTTGGTTATTTATGGCTCTTTTCGCAATAACGAAGCGGCGCATCGGATATTCGATAAATCATGTTTGACAAATGTGCAAGAACCGATTGTAGCTGACGACTACTTCGCGAAGGACCAGACAGGATCTCCTGGTTATCATTATTAATGATCAATACTCATGGCTGCAATATTCTTGATTATTTATGCGGAAATGGGCATCTTTATTGAGCGCTTTGCTTATCGTGTGCAAAAAATCTGTTTTTCCTTTTACGCCGTTCAGGATATTATTAACTGCGGTTGGATCACTCACGATCTGTGGTCAGTGCGATTTTTTTTGCTCTATGTGTGTCTCTTTCTACGGGGCTTGTGTAAGCGATCATCGCGTGTGAGCAACATTTTTTCTTCACGCTTGTTCAACATCGATACGACCGAGCCGCAAGAAACGATCGGAATCTCGTAATTCGCGAGAATTTCGTCCTATCCACTTGAGTCGTTCTACAATCGAGTACATCGATAAAAAATATCTATTGAAATCAACAAAACCCTTTGATTGGAATGTTTTTTATTTCAATTGACTAAAATGTTCATAAAATCCAATTTTTTTCTTTATCCGAATTCACAGTTGCAGAGATTTATTGATTGAAATCAAACAATTTTCAAATATTCGACTATTGCACGTTTAACATTTTAGGACGACGTGACTAAGAACGGTATGGAATTGGAGTTTGGGGTAAACGAGACAATACGAAGGATCGGAATTTCGTGATTTTTTTTTAAAGAAAAAATTCCTTTACCACGACTTTGAAGAAATCCACGAAACCAAGTAAGATTGACACGAAATAAGTTCAATATATGCTCAATAACATCCTTTTTTCGAAATCCGATTTTAATAATCTAGTGAACAAAAAAATCGGGAAGAAACGATTTTTTGCGGTATCCTCCCTTAAGGTAGTACCTCCACAGAAGAGTTGAATTAAGAAATGGTTGAAATTTGACATATATGTTATTGAATACATTATCCAAACATCTGTGCAATTTGAATAAGTTTGACCACCCCAAACCTGAGATATTTACACTTAAAGTTGGCTTGGTTTACACGCAACAAATGCGTTATGATTGGCAAACAGAGCATCATTAATTTTACCGTCAAAACTAAAATTAAGAAATTGATTAAAAACGAGGATAAGCTAGAGTAAGATATCACGAATAATGTGAAAAAAAAATGAGAATGATTCACCATCTAGTTTCCAAGATATAACCATGAAAAGCCCTCACAATTTTGGTGCAAAGCCTGGCAAAGCCTGGAAAAAAAACAATTGGGGCAAAGCCTGGACAGTCCCGGCAAAAAGTTTACTGGCAATGGTAGATCAAAAACACAATATAAAATATATTTTACGGCAATAAATGATATCCATCGTATTATCTACTAGTACCGAGTCAATATTGCGTAGTTTTTAATTTTATTTATTACTATTTAAACCAATTATCAATCTTTTAAACATGAACATGGTATGTAAACTTTTGGTTGAGATTTTCGCAGAGGAACTACCTTAAGGGGGAAATACCTTTTGGCGAGGAAATTTTTTGCTGATTTTCATGATTTTTTTTTAACAGAAGATTTCTTCACTATATTTGCGACTTAGGATATGTTTCATTACTTCTTTTGGCTGTGACATGGTAGTTTTTTAATTAATCTTTAAAAATGGCGGAGGTATGGCACGGTGTTTTAAACAGGTTGCGAGGGACGTTGTCAGACGGCGTGACACACAGCGTCGACGGGATTAATCTGAAAAAAAAAACCAACGAAGATTTTTCTTTCGTCAACACTCATACGCAGAATATGAACCAAGAAAAAGTGAGAAATGTCGAAAATCGATGAAATGGTACGCTTTGGAACAAAAAGATTGAATTTTCCCAAAAATGGCTACATTTTACAATAAAAAAATTCTTTTTTTTTCAATAAAAAACATGTCATCTATTTTCAAAAACATGGTCATCTAACAAAAAGGTTAGAAATATTTATGCCAAATTTAATCAGAATCGGTCGATTAGTTTTTAAGTTATACGTCACGCCAGTTTTGAAAATGCAGTTTAGTGGAAAATGCAGTAAATGCAGTTTAGCTATACGTCAGGCCAATTGGGAAAATGCGATTTTTTGAAAATACCCTTCACCATTTTTAAAGATTATTAAAAAAATGTTAAACCCCACGTAGCAACGAAAAGTAGTAATAAAACATACCCTTAGTCTCGAAAATGGTGAAGAAATCTTTCCTTTTTAAAAAAAGTCATGAAAATCAGAAAAAAATGTCCTCGCCTAAAGATATCACCCTTTTAAGGTGTTTCAAGATTTTTGTTCAACCATTAATTCGCGGTCACACAATGGAGCGTTTCAAACTGCATCCACGCCTTAACCCGATATTTCACTTAATGTATTCAATGCAACGAATACCTTTTTTTTCATTAAAAATTCGCCAACTTCTCTTCCATCTGTGAGTCCGGTTGCATTTATCTCGCAGCGTGGAGTGAGCACATTTTCGAACATTGCATTTGAAAAGCGAATGTGTTTCCGGTTGTCTACACACGTTGGGCACATGAATATCGACGATCGCGTTATCGCTCGTACGCCTGGCATACACCGTGCCCATCGATGTCAAATATATATAGGCTGTCTCAAAATGACCTGATATTTTCATTTTTTTAATAAAACGAATTATTTGTTTGAAAAGTATGAATATTTTTATTGTAAGTTATGATACAAACATGGAGGTTATGTGAGGAACACAATATCCGATAAATGACCGCCTCGTCCCTGTTTGCAAACGTTTGCTCTTTTGACGAATTAAAAAAAAAAACATTTTGGCATAATTGCGGACTAATTACATTAATGGTGCGTCCAATTGCTTCCTTGAGCTCCGGAATAGTATGTGGATCATTGGCATACACTTTTCCGTTTAGAATACCCCAAAGAAAGAAGTCCAATGGCGTAAAATCGCACGATCTACAAATTTTAACATTCCCGCTTAGCCCCCTTAAATGTTAAATTTTGGAAATTGCTTAAATACATGTTTTATTATTCGTGTTGTGTATTTATGCCAAGTTTCAAGTAAATCTAACCCCAAAATATGTTTTCCCATACAAACGGGGTATTCCTCTCTGGAAGCCCAATTTGAAGGGTCAGAATGATGAATTTTGTGTAGTAACGCAGTCGATCTGTCAAAACAATGTCAGGTGCGGGAAATATAAAGCATTGTATTCGGGCCACGACTGGTAAAAAGCGTGGTAAATTTGTGTCGGCGAAATATTTCGGTTACAAATGAAATATGTGTGGAAATTCGAATGAGTGAGATGAGGTTAGGACTACAGTCAGCTGTTGCCTTGCTGTCGCGTCTCTTTATCGTAGCAAGTGGTAATAAATCCAATACCGGAAGTTCAAATTAAACTTGATATTACATAAAAATTAGGTCAATAAGCGTAATATTTTCTAAGAACATTGGGTTACTACAAGTGTTAAGTATGTAAATCTGATTATTTTTGAGAATCTGACGGATTCCCACTATTATATACACTTTTGTAGCGGCCGGAAATTGGGTTTTTGCATATCGTCTCGGAATCCTTCACAAAAATACGCAATTTTAATAATTTTTTTTCTCTGCAATTAGGTCGATAACCGACCCTGAAATTTTACAGAGACGGTTTTTGTTTATTTTTATTTTTATTTATTAATATATTTAGTGAAGCTTAAAAAATATGAAAGTCCTATAGATTGAAGCCTGGCGATTGGATTACCTTAACTTTACACCATTCATACGCACACTGTGCCACTATAATAGGAGTAACTTCGTCAATTTTTAAAAATTCAAGGTCCGGCTGGTCTCAAAATATTCTTGAAAGTTCACACTATAACAATATGCATAAAAAAAAACGATTTTTTGAATTATCCAGGGATACCCCCTTAACACCGTTGTTAAACCCCTTTAAGGGTCGAATTTCGATTTTTACCACTCTTGTGAAAAATGTCTTATTTTGGTTCAAATATGAACGCTGCGTGGTCAGAATTAAATCGGATATCGCAATCCTTCGCGCCACTTTTTCTACAATTTAAGGCCTAGGCCACTCTAGAGGCCGAAAAAATAGGATTTTTGGGGATCTTTTTAAGTAAAACTACAAAATAAATCGAGATTACAAAAAGGGTGTTTATCATTCATATCATTGACTGTATACAATAATTTTTTTTAAGCGATTTAAGTGAAATTTTTGGAAAGTGAAAAATTTGCCTAAAAAATCGTCAGATAATTGTTAATAACAAAAGAACTATGCAATATAAAGAAAAAATCCTACATACTTTCATAGACAATGTATTTTTCAAGATATATTCAACATTTCAAGTGAATCGGTTGAAAATTAACTGAGTTATGTGTCCGGCCAACTCAAAAAATGCAGTTTTGCGATAAACGCTGCACAGCCGCCATTTTGAAATTAATCGCTTCAAAAAAATTATTGCAAACAGTCACCGATATGTACGATAAACACCCTTTTTTGAAAACTCAATTTATTTTGTAGTTTTTCTGAAAAAAAAAAATCTCCAAAAAGCTTATTTTTTTCGGTCTCTAGAGTGGCCTAACCCCTTAAAGTGTCAGATTATTTTGAGACACCCTTTATTTCGCTCGTACGCAAAACGTATAACGACGAGAATACGTCGCCGGCGATTGCAAGCCCGAGGAATTCGAAACTATTTTCACGGACAGCGGAAACATCGTTGTGTATAAATTGCCCCCCGCTACGCCGGGCGCTTCGAAATTTGCACAGTCAATAAACGGCGAAGCGGATGCGATTATGAATGGCGAGTACACGCTCATTCAATTTTTATTTCGGGACTCCCCCCCCCCCCCACTGTTCGCAAGAAAAAAACAATCACCACCAACCGCATACGTTGAAATTACCGAAGCGTTTTTCAAGCGAGTATTTCGATCCGATTCCCGATCACGTAACGAATTTCTCCGCGACCGAAATCCCGAAAATTACCGCACGGTTGGGCCAGAGGAGTCTCGATCCTGAATCACACCGTATACGAAAGAAAATACCGTGGGCTTTCTCGCTTCTCTCGTACGTAAGTTCACTTTTCGCAAGACGCTGCGCCGCGGTGAGTCTAATTAGTTTTTTGCATAATTAATGTTTCGTATCGATCACTCCGGTCGTCGGGAGAACAAGTTGCATCCTCTCCTCGTATATCGCGTGTAAACTCACTTACGTGGGTACACGTGAATACAGCGTGAAGGCCATCCGCCCGATCAGGTGAGCCTTTTCGTATGTGTACGAACGTCAGCGACTATGTGCTCGCCGATACGAGGATAAAAATGAATATTTACGTGCGAGTAATAAATTATATGTTGTAACGAAGCGCGAGCGCGCTCGAATGTAACATTCTTGCAGTAGGCATTAATCATTCGAACATTCGTTATAATAAGTCGATTTTATTGTAATTATCGTTTCGCGGTCCAACATTGTCTGAAGTTTGCCTTTTATTATCTCAGCCTGCATCGTTCGTGTTTATTTGAAAATTTCGTATTCAATTGTCCCTTCTTGTTTGATTACATTATTTTATTATCTTTTGTTAGATTCAATTATTTTATTATTTATAATAATAATTATTTTTATGACATTGTTATTAATATTTTTGTTCATTACTGATTATTATTTTTAATTATATTTAATACTTTATTGATAGTAATTTATTAACTCATTTTTGAAATTTATTCATTACATTATACTGTTTTTATGTATATTTTTATACTGTATTAATTATAAATGATTGATATAATATTAATAACATTATTATAACATCTTTATAACATTCGTTATAATAAGTCGATTTTATTGTAATTATCGTTTCGCGGTCCAACATTGTCTGAAGTTTGCCTCTTATTATCTCAGCCTGCATCGTTCGTGTTTATTTGAAAATTTCTTATTCAATTGTCCCTTCTTGTTTGATTACATTATCAATTATTTTATTATTTTTCATTAGAGTCAATTATTTTATTATTTATAATAATTATTATTTTGATGGCATTGTTATTAATATTTTTTGTTCATTACTGATTATTATTTTTAATTATATTTAATACTTTATTGATCGTAATTTATTAACTCATTTTTGAAATTTATTCATTACATTATACTGTTTTTATATATTTTTTTATACTGTATTAATTATAAATGATTGATATAATATTAACTCATAATTTTTTGTCAATTGATTTATTATTTGCAATTATTGATATTTTTACTACATTATTGATATTGTTGATTCAATAATAATTATTATTCTTGATCAATTAATGCATTTCATGGTCTCACAAACTATCGTTATTGTTATTACTTGTACACTCACTTACATTGCCAAGATTAAAGTTCCGAAAAGGACGTACCGCCGATTAATTTGGAATTTTGTGTACCGAAGTATTTTTACTCGCTGATCACGAATATGATAGTGAAAATACTCGCAAATTTGATTTTCAAGGTCAAAACTCACAACTGATTTTCAAAAGTTTTCCTATTTTATTGGAATAAATGTTGATCTTAGAGGAAAATGTCTTCGACAAAAGTTGTAGCTTATAAAAAGATTGATCTTTTATGTTCTATACAAGTGTTATCTAAAACCAATTTGTTTCGAGAAAAATAGGATAATGCTCCGAAAAGTACATTTTCCTAAACCCCATTGGTTTCGATATTATCTGCTTACGCACTTTATCGCGAGAAGGTTGCAGTTTCAACTTTAACGATATACGCGTACTTAAACAACACACAACAAACAAAACCAAACAGCACGCAAAACTCAACACAACAAACAAACCCAAACATCGAAACCCACAACACAACAAAACAAATCCAAACAAACCCCAACCTTCGCGCGGTAAAGTACGTAACTAGATAACATCAAAACTACTGGAGTTTAGCAAAATGTACTTATCGGAGCATTTTCCCATTTTCCTCGAAACAGAATGGTTTTAAACTAAAACTGTATAGAACATAAAAGATCCACCTTTTCATATGCCACAACTTTTGTAGAACACCTTTTTCTCTAAGATCAACATTTAGTAAAATAAAGTAGAAAAACTAAAAAAAAAAACAGTTTTTGTAAGTTTTGACCTTAAAAATCAAATTTGCGGGTATTTTCACTATCATATTCGTAATCGGCGGGTCAAAATCCTGGGTACACGAAACTCCTGGGTACACGATCGAAGGTATGTCCCTTTCGGAACTACAGCCCATTATCAATTATTATTCTTATGTATGATAATAATTATTTTCATCACATCATTATAATCTTTTTTTTATGCATTAATCGTTATTATTTTTATTTATTTCTATTACTTTATTAATTCATTATATTATACTTTTTCGAATACATTATTTTCAAACTTATTTATTTTTATATATTTTTCACACTCTGTTAATTCTAATTGATTAACATGACATTACTTCATTTATTTTCATCAATTATTTTATTATTTACAATTATCATTATTGGTGGTAAACTTACCGTACAGTACCACCGCGATTGTCGTTGATATTATTATTTATACAAAAAATAACAGTCACACGATTCTGCCACGCAAATGGGATTTCCGTTGCCCGGAAGTTGAGGCAGTTAAAGCCACATGGCCACTCCGCGTCAATCCTTCTCGCTCGGGTCTCGAGTATTTATACTTGATAACATCCGGACCGTGATGTCTCGCTCAAGACAGCCACACATACAGAGTCGAAAAGCGCCAGCCGCCGGCGGGAGAGCGGAAGCAAGGGAGAGATAAAAATGTTTGACAAGTTCGGCGCAAATTCGGGGCTTGGAGATAGCGACAAGTTTCCGGAGGCTACCGACCGTACGTTTGCACTTGGATTTTTGCGAATGGGAGTGGGATCTCACGGGGGATCCACGAGAGTGGCTCGCCGATGATGGAGCGCGATGTTGGCCCAGAATTCGAGGCTCACGACCGACCCGTCTAAATTAAACTCTTACTACGAAGACGCCGCCCGTAAACGCGCAACCGGATAGTAATGTGGTTTTATAGCACGTTATATGTGGAGCTCACGGTGCGCTCGCACGTTCAGGCACTTGACGTATGGACGAAGAAAAAATAGGCCAGTGTGAAGGAAGTGGGAAAGTTTTTTTTTCGTGGATTGTTGGAACATTTGTTACTTGGACCCTGTCATGGACGGGAACTGGAGGTGGAAATGGAAAGGCTGCTGTATCGGAGTGTGGAATGTGTAGATTGCGCGATTGGAGAAGTGCTGACGAGAAAAATGCTAGAAATTCAAGATATCCGGAGCTGAATATTTGCCGGAAGAAATTATTTGCGAACATCGATAATAGTCCGCGGGTTGGATTATAGCGGTGAAGTTATTTCATCGTTGGAATGCAACGATAGTTTTATATATTTTCATTTTCTTATTTTTGTTTCTATGCGAAATATTTTTGGTAATTTTTTAGATAAGTGACATCCGAAAAATGAGCCTAAATTTTGCTATCTTCTCATTCATTGGGTTGTAAATGATGATCGGGGGAAGCTGAAATTCACAACCCCATAAAAAGTTATGGGGTTTTGAAGTTCGCGGAAACACGTGATAAAATAGGGCATTTTTGAACATTTCGATGCCTATGTTTGTTTGGGTCCCAAACCCAAACAATTATAATTGTTTTTCGTTCGTAATAATTATTCGTCGAAAAGTCACTCATCGAAATAATTACCATATTGTTTTACAGGCTTCGTATTGTATATCTCGGAATGAATATTTTAAAAATAGGTGAAGCGTTTTCGTCGGCATGTTTTGTCGAAATACATTAAAGCAATATTAATTTAATTTAATTTAAAGATTCAAAATTTAAAAAATGGTTTAACATTGAATACAAAGATTTCAAATTCAATTTCAAGATTTAAAATTTTATTTTAAGATTTAACATTTAATTCAACGGAAATATTAATTTTCATTGGATTCCAACGATGCAAACGTATTTGCTCACATCGATGAAACGCCTTGGGTTCACATAGTTGGAACACGAACGTTTTATTTCATATTCTCCATTTTCTTATTTTGATTACTACAAACAATATTTTTTTGCCCGATTCACGTTGTAAATCTCGGAATAAGTATCCTTTGAAAATGGCCAAATGATTTTTGTCGGAAAATTCTATCAAAATAAATGAAAGCAATATTAATTTGATTCAAATAAAAAATAAAAAAAAATAGTTCAGAAGAAATATTAATTTTCATTGGATTCCAACGATGCAAGCTCATTGCCCACATCGACAAATGTCCCGAATTCGACTGATGGTGTTGAATTCTGCATCGTTGAAATGCAGCAAAAGTTGTATTTCACCTTTCCATCGTCTCATTTTCATTACTACAAACAATATTTTTTGCAACCTTCACATTCTAAATCTCGGAATAAGTATTTTAAAAAAATTTCGCACGGATTTTCGTTCCCGAATTCTGTCAAAATAAATTGAAGCCACATCAATTTAATTAAATTTAACGATTAAAAATGTTGTTAAAAAAAATATTAATTTTTACTGGATTCCAACGATGCAAACTTCAATCTCATGTTCCCGAAATCTGCGACTACGTCCGTGCAAATGAACATTCAGTCGACACAACAATTTTTTTTATTTTTTTACAAACATATTTTCTCTTGCACCACCGCTCGCGAAGAAAAATGATAATTTTTCAACGACGATAAAGAAGACGTTAAGTAAAATAATAATTATATAGCACCAAAAAAACATACGTTCACACGCCCGTGACCGCACATTTGGCCCGTGCAGCGAAATTTTTCGTTTTTGGCTGTGTCGCTGCATTCGTTCGTGGAATTGTAGCGCGTGTGAGAAAAACTTCACGCTCCGTGTCGTAAATTACAAAGGGTGTGTATACGCATGATACACACGGAAAGCTCGCTTCTTACATCGCGAGATTTCAACCGGATTGCGGCGATTAATTTAAATTGCCGCGATTAATCGCTCGAACTCGTGTGAGTGTGTGTGTGTGTGTGTGTGTGTGTGTGTGTGTGTGTGTGTGTGTGTGTGTGTGTGCGCGTGTGCGCGTGTGTGTGTGTGTGCGTGTGCGTGTGTGCGTGTGTGTAGACTCAAACCATCGACGACTGTACGAGACTCCGACTCGTATGCGTATGCCTCATCCTTGAGTGCATGCCCGAGGTAAGTAAATATAAATGCGTATATAGTACAGAAATAAAACTACGCGAATAGAGATGTACGCTTGGAGTGGCCGGTGTATATCGATAACACCGATCGATGTGAAAACCAGTGCCATAAAGCGTATTTTAATAACGTACTTGTTCTTTTTGTTTATTCACGATGATTTACTGATCATCGTTGCAATCGTATCCTGCACATAATCAAGGGGGGAGATACCTTTCGGCGAGGAAAAAATTGCTCATTTTCATGATTTTTTCTTCGAGGAATGATTCCTTCGCCATTTTTGAGACTTGGGGTATGTTTTGTTACTGTTTTTGGGTGTTGCATGGTATTTTTTATTTGTGTCAATCTTGGAAAATGGTGGAGGTATGGCACGGTCTTCTAAACGGGTTGCGGCGGATGTTGTGAGACGGCGTGACAGATAGCATTCGCAGGATTAATCCGAAAAAAAGCCGATGACGATTTTTATTTTATTAACACTTATACGCAGAATATGAACCAAGAAAAAGTGAGATATGTTGAAAATCGATGAAATGGTACGCTTTGAAACAAAAAGATTGAATTTTCCGCAAAAATGGCTTTATTTTGCGATAAAAGAATATTTTTTTTTTATTTTCAAGCAGATTTGAGGTCATGTTTTAGATAATGAGGTTCGAAAGGTTTATAACTAATTTCGTCAGAATCGGTCGATTAGTTTTTTAGCTATACGTCACGCCAGTTTTGTAAAGGCAGTTTATAAGACTGTGTTATACGTCCATCATTTTTGGAGATTAATTTTTCAAAAACACCATGTAACAGCCAAAAGTAGCAATAAAACATACCCTATGTCTCGAACATGATGAAGAAATATTTCATAAAAAAATATCATGAAAATCAGCAAATTTTTTTCTCGCCTAAACGCATCTCCCCCCTCTAGTGCGTTTTCCGGAAGACCACTATTCCGTAAATCTCGTAGAAGGTAACTCAAAAACTATTTGATTGATCATTTTGAAATTCTGCACACTTTTCGGTAACTTATTTGTCGTCTATGTGAACCTAAAGACCCTCAACAATTATTTTACAAGAACTATCTTTTCATTAACAAATACTGTAGTGAAAATATAATGAAAAATAGAACATTTTTTCAAACACGTACCATTTTTCGAATTTCCACTTTTCTTTGGATATTTCAGGTTCACATAGAGCGTATGGGTCTAAGAAATCCAAAACTTCTTGGCCCTGATATTTCGGGTAAATGCATCAGACGCTAGGTTGCACACAGTGGAACAACTCAGGCGGCAAGCGTCTCCGAAGCAAGTTTCGTACAGCTGCTATTTTTTAATATAAAAAGGAAAAAAATCTCCCGAAAATTGAAAGATCTAATAATATGCACATCACATTTTAATTATGTAGAACAAATAATTTGGGCACGATTTTTTTTTAATTTG
Organism: Ophion slaviceki; assembly: GCA_944452715.1. NCBI lineage: Eukaryota > Metazoa > Arthropoda > Insecta > Hymenoptera > Ichneumonidae > Ophion > Ophion slaviceki. Next base: position 24,864,502 of record OX101792.1, read on the forward strand.
CTTTATTTTACTTGCCTAAAGGGATCTCCCCCCTTAATTTAAGTCGTATAATCAAACAAATACTTTAAGCATACTAGCATAAAGGCACTTTGTTTTCGTGTCAATACATCTTTTAGTTAGTTTGGGCTTGTTTGGGTAACTATGTCCGTAAAACTCGAAAATCATCGCGATGCAAATTCCGCCGGTGTACGGTGCCATAAAACGTCTGAGAGACAAATTGGCCGAGTCGACTTGTCGGGTTCCATGGAGTGTCGAATGAAGCAATCATCTTCCATCGCCCTATCCTTCTCTCTCACCCATTCGCGTTTGTACTGACGTCATCGCGACGGACTGAATAATAAAAAAATATGTCAAAAAGAAAGAAAACGAGCTAGGAGCGTCGTTGCCTTATATGCGTGCACATCTGCAGCCACGAGATCCTAAATATAAGTCGCACGCCATCCTATGCGGAGGTTATAAAAATCTTTCCTCATGAAACCCCTCAATTTTTATGCAATTGTACACTGAAATATCAAACGACAAATTAAATTTCGGAAAATAAACCTTCTGGAAAATAAAAAAACGCGTGATGTTTTTGTTATCGGACATTTTGAAACTTGTATATCTTTATGTATAATAAATACATCTATATGTATTTTGAAAAAAAATGAAGTACCTTTTCAATATGGAAATTGCAATGCCGATGTGTGATGATAAACATTTTTTTCGCAAGATCCGAAAAAAATAATAAAAAATAAAATAATCTTGAATTTAGACTCACAAGGAATATGACTTAAGGGGTTATACACAGTCAGGAGGCCCAAAAAGATTGATTTTTCAAGAAGCTTTCTTGGGTAGACATTTAAATATATTAACGTAAAAATTTGTACACATATTATGGTATATTTTAACTGTATTTTAATATTTTTATTTGCAAAAATAATAATTTTGAAAGCTGCTATAGCTGATCTCCGGGAGCATCTCTAAAAAAAGGCGTCTTGCGGTGAACTCGATATCTCTAGACTGGATCATCTAAAATGAAAAAACCAAATATGTTTCGTTAATATAATGGATTATCTTATAATCGATTGAAGGAACAAGCAAAATAATAATTTTTGACAAAATGGCGACTTCTATAAAAAAAATCGATTTTTGACAAAAATTTAAGCCTTAAATGGTTTATAAAATGGAAAATATTGATCGGCGAGAAAAAACCTTCGATTAATTACTAAAAAATATACTTGAAAAGATTGTGTCAAAATTTGACTGATCGGTTCAGACGTTTCCGAGAAATCTTGCTCACCGACTTTAAAAACACAGTTTTGAGAAAAACGCGTTTGAAGTTTCAAAAGCACTTTCGAATGCTCTGAGACGTCATTACAAATGTGCGTGTAACTTCGAGAATATTCGCCGGATTGACAAGAAATTTTCTGTGTGTGTACTTAAATATATGTCGTTACGAAAATAAAATAATTGAAAAATCGCTTTTTCGAAAATTTGAACTGTGTATAACCCATTAAGGACATGGCTCACACGTCCAATCCGTAAGAATCTTACTGCCAAGTTCTCTCTCAGACGGACCACATTTCGGGCAAACGAAGAGAACGACGTTGTTCGTCGTTCAACAGAGTGGAATATGTGTCTTTTCTTTTTTCCAAAAAATCAACCGTTTAGGAGAACACTGGGGATCTGTAAATCAGCTATCTCTCTCGCACTCGTGGCCGCTCGGTCGGTGTGACACATGACCTCAAGTGTCCGCCTCCGATTTTGTTGAAACTCATATATGTTATAAGTCATTGAAAACTATTAGACACGTATTTTTTATTATCCGCAGAAAAAGGGTTTTAAGGGGGGAAATTATCCCTTAAAGAAAGGCGAGTCACCCCTTAATTTTTTGTTCAATTATTCTATAGTGGATCTTTCATCGCTTTACATTAGAAGAATTTTGGTTTTGTTTCATTCAGATCGGTGGACTGCTTGTAGGTGGAGCTGCAAAACCACCCCTCGACACGCCTCTCTTTAAGGCGTTACCCCCACTTGTAGCGCAAAAAAGGCCTTTTTCATGAATTTTTTCAAAGAAAACTACAAAACTTTTTTAATCGATCAATATACCATCTTAAAGAACACATCTTGAAGAACTTTCAGTAATTTTTTTATTGAAAAATGTTACATTGTTTAGTGGCTAATGGCCGTCAATGAAATCATGTTTTTATATACACGGTTTGCGGTGACCAACATTGCGGCGAAGTGGATCATCTGAAAAAAAAAATGCGGATGGATTTAGTCAAATATAAGTATAAACTAGTCTTTAATCGAAGGATTTTAAAAAATATTCATTTTTCACAAAATCGCGGACAGTCAAAGTTAATGGTTCGATTTTAACGAAAAAAAACGGCCGTTTTTTGGCTATAAAAAGGCCATTTTTTTCGAAAAAAAATCGAACGATTAAAGACTACATTTTTATGTATTAAATAAGCCTGCAAAATTTCAAGAAGATCGGTTCATTAGTGTTCGAGTAATCTTGGTCACCGACTTCAGAAATGCCATTTTGAGAAAAACGCGTTTAAAGTTTCAATTTCAGTTTACACGAAGAACATATTTTTTGTTTGTAAACTTACATAGTCATCTATTCCGGGCCCATACAGAAGTATGGGCCCGGATACTTATACTTCAAAAAAATGCAATAAAAAAAATCGATTTTTTCAAAATCGCAAGTGGGGGTAACCCCTTAAGAGATACTAACCCCTCTTAAAATCGTTTTTCCGCAGTTAAAAAAAAACACGTGTCTAATAGTTTTCAATACTTCGTCATATATATGAGTTTCAACAAAATCGACGGCGGACTTGAGTGATGTTCCTTGTCGGCGGATATTGTACTGTTGTGATTCTTGCCAGAGTAGTTGGTATTTCGCATGTTTGCATGCTTGTTTGCAAACTTGGCATGCTTGTAGAATGGGTAAAAATAGGCGACACGTATTTTTTTATATCCGCGGAACCCGATTTTTAAGGGTTGAAACGCACCCTCGAAAATCGGGGTGTTTTTCGTTTTTCGTCGATAATGTTTTAACGGTATGAGATATGAAAAAAATTCAAATTGCAATAATGTTTATTTTTTCGTGTACCATACATTGGGGATGAGAGCGGTAACGTTATCGACGAAAAACGAAAAACACCCCTATTTTCGAGGGTGCATTTCACTTCTTAAAAATTGGATTCCGCAGATATAAAAAAATACGTGTCGCCTATTTCTACCCATTCTATAAGCATGCCAAATTTAATCGAAATTGGAGAGATCGACGTCACAGCCTTTCCTAGTTAGGCGTTTTGATACAGAGACAGAAATAGAAACCAGGAGACAGAAAAAAAGGGACGAAATGGGCGATTCTTCGATTCATTCTCACTGATGTGACTTTTTTGCATTACGAGCAGGAACAGCTTTTGCCACTCATGAAGTCTCGTATAGTCAGCGAAACGTTAATCTCCATTACATCTGCATCCAGTGACACTTTTACTCTCGCCTCGGTGCTGTCGCTTTACGGTTTATGAGATCATTCTTTTTTTCCAGCATTCGACTTTTTCTGTCACCAGCATATCCGCCTGACTATGGCCTCTGTAGAGAGGACATCTGATCCGCTTAGCTCGCGGAACGTCAGTGCGTAAGTGTCTCTTCTTTTGACTCGCGATATTTCGCGAGCACGTGCAGAGCATATGGGACTTAAACCAAAGGGTACTTCAAGCCTACCTTTAAAGTACGCTTTAAAGAAAAAAAAAACTATGTGCGTAATTGACACATTCGTTCATATACTATGGTAGTATAATTGCAATCACGGAAATTCTGGATTTGAAAAATTGAAAATTTGACGATTCAAGCTAGTCATGATTCCGACACGAAGTTGGCTAAAATGACGTTTCTCTGTCCACTGAGAAACTTCTGTAGGGTTTACACCTGGTTAAAATTGTTGAAAATGACGTTTTATTTTTATTCTTGAGGAACTCTCAATATTGTTTATAATTCGAACGCGTTTTTCTCTAAAAGACTTTTTCAAAATCGGTTGACATGATATCTCAAAAATCACTGCATCGACCAAGTTCCAATTTTACAAGATTCTTTCACTTATCAAAAAGCAGTGCTTGAACAAAGGATTTTTTTTCGATGCTTGGTTTTTTATCAACGAAAATAGAGGGTTTTTTTTAAATCGAAAATCGATACTTTCAGTTTTGACGGCGGCCATCTTTTCAAAAATTAATATTTTATTAAATCCTTCTTCCAAGCACTAGATAATTTCATGCAAAAACTAAACGCCTTTGATCTTTTTTATTTCGGACATTTATAAATATTTCTCGATACTAAAATGGTAAAAGATAACCCTTCGACCGCACACTTCCGCCACGAGCCTCCGACTGCATATGGGGTCAATCTGACCCCAGACGTTTTTCAGGTCGCTGTATTTCGGTAAATATACATTGTTGTTTTTTTGGAGAGACGTTTTTTGTAGCAAATGATCCTTATTTTATGGCCCAAAATTTATCTCTTAAGAAAAACAAAAATTAAGTGCTCAAACATTCGTTCGAAGTGGGAGATGCGTTGATAAATACGTACTTGCACGAAAAAGATGATAATTTTTTTTTTCAAAATATAAAAAAAGTCCTTTGAGGTTTTCAAAGAGGAAGGTTTGTAGATACGAAAAAAAACAATGTCAACCGTCTTTTCAAAGAGTATATTTATTCGGAGCTTTAAATCTGAGCATTTTCGAGACAGTGAACAATGCAAAAAATCGACTCCTTCGGCAGATTAATTGTTAAAAACGTATATTTTCCGCATTTTTTTACTTCAATGATTTATTATCAATCATATTTACCGCAATCGACGCATAAGTACATTCGGTGCTCGTTGCACATAGCTCTCCTGCATGACGGACACGTGCTTTTAGTTTTATGACCGGTATTCTAAATACATAATTTAGATATTTTCATAATAATTTAGCTCACAGATAATAACAATCATAATAATTTAGCTCATAGATATTTTTTATATAATAGCGCTATATAAAAAATATCTATGAGCATTTTCTATCGTAACTCACTTACATGTAGTAATAAAACACCAAATTTCACCAAAAAAAATATTTTCACCCTTACCGCACGACTGCATAACCGGGGTCGATTCGACCCCAGGCCTTTTTTCGACAGCTGTCCTCAGTACACGCGCAGGATATTAGATGGGGGCCGAGTGTCCACCTATAGAGTAGGAGTAGGGGAACATTCGAGCGCCGCACTGCGGCCGAATAGACTACCCCGTTTTGCGATACAGGCAGTTGAAAATGGGGTCAAAACGACCCCGTAGGTAGTCGAGACGTTCAAAACGAACTTTTCAATAATTTTTTTTTTTTATTGCAAATTGCACACGTATTTCCAGAAAAAAATCACGAAAATTCCTTTTTTGTCAAAAAAGTAGCAAAAAAGTAAGCAAAAAAGTTTTGCTAAAGTATTTCTTACTTTAGCAAAAAAGTAAGAAATACAAATAACTTAGAAAAATTAAGAACTTAGAAAAAATATAGAAATATAGAAAAAAATACCTTGCATAGAATTATCGTTCCGATATCAAAATTGACCCAAAGTTCAACATTTATTACGCCACCAGGGAATTTCCTTGAACCGAGAGGACCGTGCGTGTATATACTCTCTTATGTTTCCTATCAGCTGCCCATATGCAATGCTGCTCCAATACAAAAATAGTGAAAGACTCTTAGAACCATACTTTTCAATATGAAATTTTTTAAATCGAAAACCGGCACATGTATTTCCAGAAAAAAATCACAAAAATTCTTCTTTTGTCGACCACTAGCTGGGTGTAACTCGTTAAGGGGACTTCTCACTATAGACGCTGAAAAGGCCATTTTCATGATTTTTTGTATAGGTTTATATTATAGATATTGATATAAAAGTAGCTACACTTAATAAATATACTTTCGAACCACATAAATTTTTTTTAAATGTAATTATGTAAGCCAAACAAACTTTAAACGCGTTTTTCTCGAAACAACGTTTTTCGACGGCTTGTTGAAAATCTTCGAAACTACTGAACCGATCCTTATGAAATTTTCACCACATATTCTTTACAACTATAGCTATGGCGCATATCAAAGATTTTTTGAATTCACTAAATTTTGATATTTACAATTTTTTCTTGTCAAAAACGGTGAAAAACACGTTTTTTTTTGTTTTTTCGAAAAACGTCCGCAATTTTGTTTTTTTTTGCATATATAAAAATCGTATGATATGCGCTATAGCCATTAACATACTGAATGTAAAACCGTCTGATTTTTCTGTTTCGGATGATCCATCTGCGAGATTTCATCATCAGCGCAGATTTACAATTTTTTAACTACAATTTTCGTCTGTAAATAGTGACTTGAATAAATAAAATAAATTTCTTAAATTTATTTCGAAAGTGTATTTATTAAGTGTAACAACTTTTATATCAGTATCTATAACATAAACGTATAAAAAAAAATGCATGAGAATCTAAAGTGAGAAGACCCCTTAAACGATGACGAAATTTGCGCAAACGTAACACTTTTCTCTCGTTTCGTAATTCTTTTTATTACGCTTCTTTTACGCAGGTTTTTTTGTTTCCCTCGATTTGCAAAGTTTCGCCATGTGTAGTGGACATGTACTGGATACATGTCACATCGCATGCTAAAATATTTCTCAGCTGACTCACGTGAGCTCGCTGGTATTACGATAACAGAGCGCGATTGCTGCTCATTCACAACACTTTGCCAGGTCCGCCAATAATTTCGAGTCGGCAATTTTTGTGCTTTGTCAGTGGAAAAAAAATAGTCAGAGCGTACTTGTCGTGAACCACTGCCCGAGTTTGCGACAAACAGCTGGCTACGAAATAAATCAACATTAGCTTTTGCCGAGTTGGGACACGTCGAGCGCGTCGATTCGTCGGAATCACAGCGATTATGCGACGTCACGTATTTTACAGTCAACCTGATTCTCGTTCGTAGAATGCGGCGCATTTGTGCTTGCCAAGTTCGTTATTTCTTAGGTCAAACATATTATTTCTGTAATTAGTCATATTCGTAATTGTAATTCGTTGTTAAAATTACTACGATTAATATTGGATACTTTTTGGGGAATTGACAATTGCGGCGATTGCGGATTACGTCAATGTGGAGGGGCTAAAAAGTTATTTTCTTCCGATTCATTTTGCTACTTTATTGTTTATTTGGTATTTGGAAAAAAAAGGTATGTTATTAAGCATACGATAAACTTATTTCGCGTAATTTTTTATTTGAAAAAAAAATTAAAATTCTCAACGTTTCTGACGTATAATTGTTTCGCTATTAAAAAAAAATATTATCAACGTTATTGAGGTATAATAGAGACTCTGTATGAAAAATGTGGTCCAACGGCCGGATTGATAAGTTGACAATGGTTGGTCTGGAAAATAAGAAAGTTTTTAAATTTGTAGAAATGTGGTCGTCGGCATACGTAGCCGTTGAAAAAATCATAAAATGGCGAGCGTTGAAAAAGTATAATTTCGCGAAATTTTTACTTATATTCGGGGGCTAAAAAAAATTAAATTCAAGAAAAAAAAACAGGTTTACAACTATAACTACTGCAGTTAAGGAAATTCTGGTTTTGAAACATTTAAAATTGGACAATTCTAGCTAGTCATAATTCCGGCTAGGTCGAGAAAAGTCGGTTCGAGAAAAACGCGATTAAAAGTTTAAGTTATACGTAAATCGTTGCGCCACTTGCTTTCACTAAATCGTCCGTACCATGGTCAATTTTAATACTAAAACTTGAACATTTTTTTCACACATTCTTGAATATGTATACCTTGAGAGAATGAACAAAAAATCAATTTTTGTTTACCCGTTACAGTGGTGTACCGCCTTAAGGCCGGAGCCTGAATTAGAAAATCCGAAAAATTGTTTTTTTTTTAATTGCTTAAATCGATAGATAAACTATCTTTGCGAAGCGATTGATATTTGATATTGATATTTCCTCCCATCGAAAACTTTGAAGCGCGCTTTCTCCAGTTTTCATTTTCACGATTTTTCTAAATTGGCGGGCGCGTGATAGCAAAAAAACTAAACGGCTTCTTGAATCAAACCAAAGTTTATTTTTTTCAGTATGAAAATCTCTTCTAAGTGTATTTAAAAAATCGTTGAAAAAGTATTTTTAAATAATTTTCATAGCACTTTAAAGTTGTCTTTTAAAACACATTTTGTTTAACCTGAGAAAAGTTATGATTTCACGATTTTTTCATCTTTTTCTTAATTCACCGAGAAGAAAAATATATGAAAATAGAAAATTTTATTGGTTTTTTGTTTGGGTCAAGAATTATGCATCTTTCCCGCCGATTGGGGACTGCAGTGGCCATAAGCACATGAAATAGCCCGTTAAATCCGCAGTCATTTATGTTTTACGTTGAATTTTTTTTATACATTTCAAATATACACGAAAAGTTACCTCAATGTTTACTGCGCTCACTTATTTTTTTCCCTTCTAAAAAAAATTCCCGAAAAAACGCTTTTTTGGACCTTGTAATTCAGGCTCCAAAGAGCTATCGTTGTATCGAGCTATTGTCGTTCAGCGTGCTACCAGAATTTTCGCGGAGTAGCAAAAATGACGAGGAAGCGCTCGAATTTCATATCGCGGCTTGTTGCGCAACATAACAATTATCGCGTGTATAAAAAAAATCAATATCCATGATGCGCATTGTTCGCCGATAAAATCGCATAGATAAAATCTATAATTACGAAAAGAAAAATCGTTTTTGTTTTTGAACTGATACGGCACGCAATGGGCAGCTTCGCAAGCGTGTCCGAGCTCGCTGGGCTTTCTAATTCTCATAGCGGTAGGTCGATGCTCATGTTACGTCTGCAACTGCCCACTCGATTCTTGCTCAGTTTCCTAACTGTTTGAGATTGCCTTTGAGCTGACTCGCAACGAAACTCTTCGACGTCGGCCTCAACCGCAATTACGAGAGTCTCCGCTGATCCCAGGCAGGAGTCTCTCTCTCTCTCTCTCTCTCTCTCTCTCTCTCTCTCTCTCTCTCTGCTTTATAACTGCCTATTCTTGTGCGTGGGTGTGAGGAGAGCGAAATGCATTTCTTGGTTCATTCAACTCAATATCAAGACCCAAGCTACTTGATCCTACTACAAAACGTTTATGTACTCTTGTCCCTAATTTTTCCTTCCACCGTTTGTTTTGCAGTTTAAGGGGCACCACTAGTATGACACTTTAAAAACATCGATTTTTTTGTTGCATATTTCGATAGTCTATACCTTTGAGGGGTTACCCCCACTTGCGATTTTGAAAAAATCGATTTTTTTTATTGCAATTTTTTGAAGTATAAGTATCCGGGCCCATACTGCTGTATGGGCCCGGAATACATGACTCTATGTAAGTGTACAAAAAAAAATATTTTCTTCGTGTAAACTGAAATTGAAACTTTAAACGCGTTTTTCTCAAAATGGCATTTCTGAAGTCGGTGACCAAGATTACTCGAACACTAATGAACCGATCTTCTTGAAATTTTGCAGGCTTATTTAATACATAAAAATGTAGTCTTTAATCGTTCGATTTTTTTTTCGAAAAAAATGGGCGTTTTATAGCCAAAAACGGCCGTTTTTTTTCGTTAAAATCGAACCATTAACTTTGACTGTCCGCCATTTTGTGAAAAACGAATATTTTTTAAAATCCTTCGATTAAAGACTAGTTTATACTTATATTTGACTAAATCCATCCGCATTTTTTTTTTCAGATGATCCACTTCGCCGCAATGTTGGTCACCGCAAACCGTGTATATAAAAACATTATTTCATTGACGGCCATTTGCCACTAAACAATGTAACATTTTTCAATAAAAAAATTACTGAAAGTTCTTCAAGATGTGTTCTTTAAGATGGTATATTGATCGATTAAAAAAGTTTTGTAGTTTTCTTTAAAAAAATTCACGAAAAAGGCCTTTTTTGCGCTACAAGTGGGGGTATCTCCTTAAGTATTACTTACTACTATATTATACGTTATACTTTTATCGATCTATAACAATGAAAGCAATATTTTTATCTTTCAACGCGTTTTTCTCAAAACGACATTTTTCAAATTTGCTGCAGTTCTAACTCGGATACAAATGATCCGATCGACTTGAATCTCTAGTTTAGCACATTTAGTATTTGTTTCTTCATACTATGACCCTCCAGTTTTTTGGTTGGATAAAAAAATTTCAACTTGCCATGCAAAAGACCATCAGATCTTTAAGGGGAGGTACCTGAGTGAACGGCGAGAAAAACAGGTAAACTTCGGGAATTTTTATCTCAAAAACTAATGTTTCGATTGGATCGGGGTTTTTTTTATTGGAAAATATGTACATTGAGGTATGTTTAGGATTTTTGAAAAATCAATTCGTTGACTGGAAGCGATTTAAATGAGATTATCTCGAAACATAGTTTTCAAAGTCCGTGCCAGAAGTATTTCGAAAACGGCTCGTCCGATTTCGTCCAAATTTGGATACAATATTCTTCGATAGTTTTTCTCGTTCGCCACGTAGGGATTTTTCATTTGATTGAACCATTGCTTTTTTGTGCCATGTGTATGCAATCCAAAATCGTCGGAAATTGCGAACGAAAAACGAATGTTAAATTAAAACGGTTGCAATTCCGTGAAAAATGAAAATTTCAAAAAAATCCTACGTGGCGAACGAGAAAAACTATCGAAGAATATTGTATTCAAATTTGGACGAAATCGGACAAGCCGTTTTCGAGATACATCTGGCACCGGCTTTGAAGACAATGTTTCGAGATAATCGCGTTTGAAGCGCTTCCAGTCAACGAATTAATTTTTGAAAATTTCTAAACATACCTCAATGTACATATTTTCCAAAAAAACAATCCGGATCCAATCGAAACATTATTTTTTGAGAAAAAAAATTCCCGAAGTTTGGCTCTTTTTCTCGCCGTTTACTCAGGTACCTCCCCTTAAGCGCAATTTAGAATTTTTATTAACTTTGCCATTTTGTTGAATTTTAATTTTTTTCCACAATCCTGACATAGTACAGGCAATATCTTCTATTTTAACGGACTTTTTTTATTTTTTGATTTTGGACACCCTGAAGGCCGCAATCACTGCAGCAGTGGGAGAACTTTTTTTTTGAGACTCGGGAGACGGCGCGTTAGTCGCTGAAAATTGAATATTTTCATACTAAACAATTACTGTATATACATAATTTATACACAAATATATCGTCAAAATTTCGAAATATTCGATGCAATACTTTTCTTTCCATAAATTCCCGAAAATCACCTTTTTTAGGGCAGTCACACTAGCGGTGCCCCTTAAAGTGCGACCGTTTGTAAAGGCTAGTCAAGCAAGAATGATCCCGAGGAAGTGCTGAATTTCGGCATTTAAATTGCAGATGAGGACAGTCCGACAAATTATTCGGTTGTAAATACTTCGAGTGAAAGAATATTAGGTCATAAAATATTTTTAGCCGAAGGCTTACGATTTACATATTTGTACACGATTCTTGAATTTTTTTGCAACGAAATTCAGCAAAATGACGGCATTGATAATGAATTCCGTAATGTGCAATTTAAATACATCGCCCGCTTGAGGAAAACTCTAAATAAGGCGAATCAGCCTCAGAAAAAGTGGTTATTGTTAACGGCATTATAATTATTATGTTTATTATGCTGTCACCGTCATTGTTATTGTTGCTTTTGTTTTAGAAAGATCGAGAAAACAACCGTTGACGAAAAAAAATCATCCCTGAACGAGAAATGGACGTTATTGTGCTACACAAATAAAATAGTATTCATCCATTATTCAAAACTCGTGAATTTATTGACCACGGTAATTTACGTGTATATATTTTTTTAAATTCTTTCTTTAAGGGAATACATCCCTGCGACGGGCCGAAAAAAGGAGGTTTTCTGATTTTTTTTGTATACTAGACTATTTATTTGGGTTTTGGAAAAATATATGTTATTAAGCATGCATTAAACTTATTTCGTGTAAATTTTTATTTGAAAAAAAAAAATTAACAACGGTATTGAGGTATAATGAAGCCTCAGTGTGAAAAATGTAGTCCAATAGCCGGATCGATAACGTGACAATGGTTGGTCTGACAAATAATAGTACATTGTGTACCAAGGAGACAAACCGGGACTTTTACGGCTCGCGCGATGTTTTCAGTACTCGCCTACGTACTCGGCTTGTACTGAACCCCCCCCCGTTGACACCAAACGTAATTTTGAAATGTCTCAACATGTATTAATATACTATTTTATTAATAATTTATAACAATGCGTTCACGCTTCACACGCACGAAAAAGGGAGAAAAACATAATAGCGTTGTAACAGACTACTTTTTAAATGTATCAGTATATTTGAATGTGCTGTTTATAAAGATAATTTCAGGATGAATAAATATATGTTATTTATTCCGACACAAGTTTGTCGTGGTGTCAGGTGAAAGTGACAGCTGAAAGACTGATAGCTGTTCCACAACGGCGTTCAATGACCGTGAGGGTGACAAATTTTCAAGGCCTAGGCCCTAAAATTCCTCTTTTAGGTCCTGTTTACACGCACGAAAAAGCGAGGAAAATATGATTATGGTATATAAAAAATGTTTTATGATCTATATAAATGTAGTCCTCGTTTACGTACCCGTTTTTCGAAGAAAAAAATTCACAAAATAGCCGGTTAAAAAAAAGGATAATTTTCGCGAAATTTTTACTTATATTCGGGGGCTTCAGAAGAGATCAATTTAAAAAAAAGTGGCTACGTACAACGATAGCTACTGCAGTTAGGGAAATTTTGTTTTTTTTTTTAATTAAAAATCGGACAATCATAGCTAGAGTTATGATTCTGGACAGATCGAGAAAAGTCGTTTCGAGAAAAACGGCATTAAAAGTTTCAGTATACGTAAATCGTTGCGCTACCTGCTCTCACTGAATCGTCTGTAACTTCGTCAATATTCAATATTTTAATTCATGAAATTCATGAAAATAGCCTTTTTTAGCGTCTAAAGTTAGAAGACCCCTTAACTATTTTACCCCATCGTCTATAAGCTACACTAACATACACTGGAGAAAATAAAGTGCGCAAATGACAATGCAAAGTAAACGGCATGGTACGTATGCTATTGTGTCCAGTATGGTATATATATGTGTGCAAACATTTCGCGGGTTCGTGCGATGTATTTTCCACTTTTTGGCCTGCCCAACTGAAGTACAGAGGAGCAAAAGTGTTGAGCGTGAAATATGCCGGGGTGTATGTCACGAATGCATGCTCGTCGAAGTGCAGAAGTCGAAAGAGTATCGTTGGAAAAGCGAGTGAGGAAGACCGAGGGAAAATACACGCAGAGGATGTGTCAGAGAGTGAGCGGCAAAGGGAGAAAAGAGGGATCGATAGAAACGCGACGTGGGTAAATTGTCCAGAGCAGTCTGCCACGGTTGAGTCCTGTGGAGCAGGAAAAAGTACTACTGCAATGTTGCGGAGGGGGAAGGCCATGGTCCCTGGACAATGAAAAAACGCGCAGGCCAAAACGGTGGAGGGATTGTCCCTTTAACTAACGGCTGAAAGATCGGTAATTGGCGTACGCCCGTTTCCCTATACCGAATATTTCCACCTGCTGATTGCTGTGCAAAGTTGCCAATTGCTATACAGCAAAATGAACAACGTTCTCTTTATTTATCTCACTCATATTTTCACGTATGAGATATTCTGTGATCCATGAGCCAGCGTGTTCCGTAATTCCACGGCGTCGTGAATTATTCAAAAATAACGAATTAAGGGGGACATACCTTAAGGCGAGGAAAAAAATCATTTTGATAATAAAAAAAAATTCTTCACAATTTTTGAGACAAATGGTATGTTTTATTACTACTTTTGGTTGTTACATGGTATTTTATTTATTTATTGATCTTTAAAAATGGCGGAGGTATGACACGGTCTTCTAAACGGGTGGCGACGGATGTTGTCAGTGGCATGGGCGGGAATGATGTGAAAAAAACCAAGATTTTTTTTTCGTTAGAAACGTTTCGACTAAAAAAAATGCAATCAATAGAACAATTTGAAAACCAAATTGCTGGCGATTGCTGAAATGCGGAAATAAGTTTCTTTGGGAGAGCGATCACGAGGAAGAGATATAATACACAATATATGTCTACTTTCACTTGATGCAACCGAAATTATGTGATCAGTTTGGTTTCACCGAAGTATCACAATCGTAAATTGGTGCGGAACAGTGATGGACGTTGACGTCCGATCACTTGTCGGGTTACCACAGCGCCAGTGAGAAACGGTTGCCACCCTACCGGTTTTAATTGCTTTGGAAAGCAGCTATCAGAAGTGGGCGTGATACATCAAGTATTTTGCAACTTCACGAAAACGAAAACAGCTTCATATCTCCACCGCGCAACACCCCATGAATGACGTGCTCTTTCCGTAAATAAAAACTTTGTATTTTAAGGGAGAACACCACTGTCACGGACCGAAAAAAGCTAATTTTTTCCGATTTTTCTTGTCCACTAAAATATTAATTTGGGATTTGGAAAAAAGGTATATTATTATGCATACATAGAACTTATGTCTTGTAAATTTTTATTTAAAAAGAATAAAAATTAACGCCGTTGTTGAGGTATGATAGAGTTTCTGTATAAAAAATTTGGTCCAACGGCCGGATCAATAACTTGACAATAGTTGGACTAAAATTTTTTTTTTTAAGTTTTATCTATATAAATGTACTTCTTGTTTGACAAGACAAAAAATCGCAAAATGACGAGCGTCCAAAAAAATGTAACTTTAGCGAGATTTTTACTTATATTCGGGGGCTTAAAAATACTAAGTAAAAAAAACGGCTACTTACAACCATAGGTAATGCAAGTCTCGGAAATTTTGGTTTCTTGAATTCGAAAATCGGACAATTATAGCTAGAAATACGATTCGTGACAGGTCGAGAAAAACGCAATTGAAAATTCGACTATACGTAAATCGTTGCGCTGCCTGTTTTCACCAAATCGTCTGTAAGTTGGTTAATTTTCAATATTTTAACTTGAATTTTTTTTTCACACATTCTTGAATAAGTATACTTTAAAAAATGCAAAAATCGATTATTTTTACCTGTCACAGTGGTGTCCCGCCTCAAATGCACTCACGTCAAGTATCTTTGAAAAAAAATCTCCCCAAGAGTATCAACGAAGATCGAAATTCAATATAGTAAAAAATCAACACACCAACAAAAGTTGATGTATTTTTTTCTAGAAATTCCTCAAAGCAGATTTGCCGCGTTTTAAACGTCAGACATCATGCAAAAATCACTAACGAGTCGTTGGTGACAAACGTGACGTGGAATGCCGCACATCGCAGGGGTATTTAGGCACGTCGCTAGGTACGAGAGGGTCTCAGCAAGTTGGCGTTGAATGGCGTCGCGGGAGTCGAGGCTGTTAATGGGATATACCAGAAGGGGAACTTTTACCTTGAAAACGCGGTAATGCGTCTCGTGTGAGTGAGAAAAAAAAAGTGAAGAAAAAAAGGAGCGGGATGGGGAAAGAGCGCTTTCGCCATCATCAACGCTACTTGGCGTTACAGACGAAATTATGGCCTTGATGATAATAATGATGACGATGATGATGATGGGGATCATAATGACGATGACGATAATGATGATATTGATGACGATGCTGATAATGATGACGATGATGATATTGACGACGATGATGATAATGATGACGATGATGATAATGACGACGATGACGATAATGATGACGATCGTGATAATGATGACGATAATGATAATGATGACCTTAATGATGATGATGATGACGAGCATCGAGGACTACCTTGAAATAGTCAGTCGGCGTTACAGACGAAGTGGACGACTACGCAGCTGTGATGACGATGGTGATAACGATAGCCTTGATGATAATAATGATGACGATGATGACGATAGTGATGACAATGACGATGATGATAATGATGATATCGATGACGATGATGATAATGATGACGATGGTGATAATGATGACGATGATGATAATGATGACGATGATGATAATGATGACGATGATGATAATGATGACGATGATGATAATTATGACGATGATGATACTGACGATGATGATAATGACGACGATGATGATATTGATGATGATGATGAAATTGATGACGATGATGATATTGATGATAATGATGACGATGATGATAATGATGACGATGATGATAATTATGACGATGATGATAATGACGACGATGATGATATTGATGATGATGAAATTGATGACGATGATGATATTGATGATAATGATGACGATGATGATAATAACGACGACGATTATAATGATGACAATGATGATATTGATGACGATGATGATAATGATGACGATGATGATAATTATGACGATGATGATAATGATGGCCGTGACGATGATGGTGATGACGAGCATCGAGGACTACCTTGAAAAAGTCTTTTCACGCGAGCCAGTTTAGCCTTTAGCAGTTAAGTCCGATAATCATTCCTGAATTATCTTTGTTCTCATATGCCTCGCGAATCCTACCTATGTGATCTCTATCTATACGATTGTTCTCGAACTGTTTGACGTTTACGTACATGATACATATCGCGCTTTGTGCTATGAGCATCGAGGGAGTGGCAGATTGCTCTCTTTAGAACGGTAATTTCGTAATTCGTCTCGTTTTTGTGGTTCAAGGGAGGCCAATTCGCCTCGCACACCCTACCGCACGTACTCAGCTCTCAAGAGCCGTTGGGAAATAATGGCCATTTCGTGTCTCCACTTTCACGGGTTACACCTAGCTCGTAGCCGGAAAAAAGAGGAATTTTCGTGATTTTTTTCTGAGAAAACGTGTACAGGTTTTCAGACGTTTTTTTTTTATATTAAAAAGTAAGGTTTTAAGGGGGGAGATACCTGTAGGCGAGGAAAAAAATGTTGATTTTCGTGATTTTTTTTCAAAGGTATGAGTTCTTCACCATTTTTGCGACCTCGGGCATGTTTTATGACTACTTTTACCTATTACACGGTATTTTTTAAATTCATTAATCTTTTAGAATGACAGTGGTATGGCACGCTCTTCTAAACGAGTTGCGGCGGATGTTGTCAGACGGCGTGACACGTAATGTCGCATTATCCCATTTTTCTCGAAACAGATTGGTTTTAGACAAAACTTGTGTAGAACATGAAAGTTCAATCTCTATATAGGCTACAACTTTTGCAGGAAACATTTTTCTCTAAGATCAACATTTATTACAATAAAATAGAAAAACTTAAAAAAAATCAGTTTTTGTGAGTTTTCACCTTGAAATTAGCATTTGCGGGCGTTTTCACTATCATATTCGTGATCAGCGAGTACACAAAACTGGGGTACACAAAACTTCAAACTAATCGGAGGTATGTCCTTTTCGGAACTTCATCCGTAATACATACCCAAAGTTTCGAAAATGGTGAAAAAATGGTTCCTTAAAAAAGAATCACGAAAATCACTGTTTTTTTGCTCGCTTAAAGGCATCTCCCCCTTAAGGAAGAAGCCCTTAAAGAATCATCGAAAGATTACCCGGAGTGCGGCTGAAGTTTCAAAGGATCCCGAGCCATCAAGATTTACAACAGACTTAAATGCACTCCGCTTGATTGCCACTTCTGTCTACCCGAGTCAAGGTCCCAGAAGATCGAGAAAACGAAAGGAGTGTACTAAATTTGTTATTCATGAATCCGGACTCGGTCGATCGCCCGTGTCACTCGCAATTTCCCAACGTTCTTTGTACTAAACACGAACACACGTCGGTTTTATGGACGAACAATATATACGATGCAGGATGAATAATTGGAGTAATGCTCGTTGCTTGAAGCGTAAAGTTGTAAATTGCGCACTCGCGTGGCATTGCTACTCTCCTTCACACGAAGCCGGCTAAGACTTTCACTCCTGTCTCGAGTTCGATGAGAATGCTGTTGCTCGACGCCCAGCTCAACTACAAGGCACAGCATTGCCCAAAGATCCACGTACGAACGCTGGAATCCATTTGTATGCGAACCCTATACTTGCTTTAATTGGTCTTTGATGGGACAATTTTTGTCTTGTAATCGGCACATTATGAGAACACTTGGTCCCTGAAAGGACAATGGCAATTACCGAGATCACCTCCGAATGGTGGAAAATGTGGGTTTTCGTGAATTATTTCTGCAATCAAGGTTGAATGCCATTTGCGAAAGTGGAATTCTCAATTACAAGTTGCTCGTAAGGAGTTTTCCCCGTTCTATTCCCTTTTAGGGAATCACTGGGACAGGCCGAAAAAGGTCGTTTTTCCGATTTTTTTTTGGTCTACTGGATTATTTATTTGGGACTTGGGAAAAAGGTATGTTATTAAGCATACATTGAACTTATTTCATGTAAAGTTCCGATTTAAAAAATAAAAAATTAACAACGTTATTGGGATATAATCGAGCCGGTATAAAAAAATGTGATCCCACGGCCGAATCGATAACTTGACAATGATTGGTGGGAGAAATAAAAATGAAGAAGTTTCATAATCTATATAAATGTAGTTCTTGTTGTACGTAGTCTTTTTTCGATAAAAAATTCATAAAATAACGGGTTTTAAAATAGTGCAATTTTGGCAAATTTTTCACTTATATTGGGGGCTTAAAAAATACTAAATTAAAAATAAGTGGGTACGTAGAACGATGGCTATTGCAATGACGGGAATTTTTTTTTTTTTTTTTTTTTAATGAAAAACGCCCATTATAGGTAGAGTTAGGATTCCGGCCAGGTTGAGAAAAATCGTTTCGAGAAAAACGCAATTTAAAGTATTAGTATATGTAAATAGTTGCGCTAATGCTACCCTTTTTCGAAAAGAAAAAATCACAAAATAGGAGGTGTAAAAAGTGTAATTTGGGCGAAATTTTTACTTACATTCGGAGGCTTAAAAAATACTAAATTTCAAAAAAAAAAAGAAACTCGTACGTACAACGATAAATACTGCAATTATGGAATTATTTTTTGTTTTAATTGAAAATCGGAAAACTTCCACATACCTAAGTCGTTGCGCTACCTGTTCTCACTAATTCGTCTGTTACATGATCAATGTTCAACATTTCAACTTGATTTTTTTTCACATACCTATTCTTGAATAAGTACACTTTCATAAGATAGAAAAAAGTGGATTTTTTTTTCACCCATCACACTGGTGTGCAACCAAACAAATTGCCCCGTGTTGCAGCATTGAAACTCCATTAGCGAATCTCACGACAGCATTGGAAAATATCAGTGTAGCGACGAGCTAACATCAAGCGGCGGAAGTTTCATTAAATATTATTTTTTTGGCATAACGTCGTGGCTATTTTGTGCTATCACAAAAGGAACATACAGGTTCGGAGCCGTGTTGAAATTCCGTACTTTAAATGATCAGAACGCTAAAAACTCCGAAAGAGTTTTACACGAAAGACCAAAACTCCGAAAATCTGAACACCTTCAAAATAATTCAGCTATGGAAGTTTTAAGAGTTTCAAAATTTTCGATAAATCGATGAATTGTTTAAAGAATTTTTTTCTATGTGAATTGATTTTACGTGAATTTTGGAATTTGTCTAGACATTGTTATACGTTCTACATGATTTACAGCCAACTGTGTAGACTTTCGCTGGCATGATATTGACGAACCTTGTAATTTCGGAACATTAAGGGGCTACACCAGTGTGAACGCTGAAAATTGGGGCGATTTTCGGAAATTATTTGGAAGAAAAGTACTCAATTAAGTGCTTCGGAAAATTAAGAATGAATTTGGCTATATTTGACCTATATAACATAATTTTTTCATAGAAAAATATTGAGATCCAAGCGACTTATATGCGTTGCCTTCGGAGGCGTAAAAAAAAAGTTCCTCCACTGCTGACATGATTCCGGCCGATTGAGTAGCTGAAACCGAAAAAGGAAAAAAATGTCGTTAAACTGGAAGGTATTTCCTGTACAATGACGTAGGATTTTCGAAAAATATCAAAATCTAACAAAGTGGCGTAGTTATGAAAAAAGTCTGTTTTCTTGCCTATAAAATGGTCGTTTTTTCAATGCCAAATCGTCAATTTTCATCCAATCAAAAATACCCTACGTCATTGTAGAGTATATATATTCAAGAGTACTCAGTTGAAATTTCAAGTCAATCGGATAATTGCTATTTGAGTTACAATGTCAACAAATTTGAAAAATCTCATTTCGAGAAAAACGCGTTTAAAGATTCAACTATCGATTTTTGCGAGATAAAATGATATTGATATAAATGATATGAATGATAACGATATTCTTGAAGGTATAAACTGTCGAAAAAGGCAAAAGATATCGATTTTTTTTAAGTGTCACACTGGTATAGTCCCTTAAAATTAGGAAGTTTGAACCGTCGGTCAAGATCATGCCAGCGAAAGTCTACACAGTTGACTGGAAATGATGTAGAACGTATGACATTGTCTAGACAAATTTCAAAATTGACGCAAAGTCACTTCTTAAGGGGTTACCCCCACTTGCGATTTTGAAAAAATCGATTTTTTTTATTGCATTTTTTTGAAGTGCAATTTGAAGTGCAGTTTCTTTTTGATGCCCGGAATAGATGACTCTATGTAAGTTTACAAAAAAAATATATTTTCTTCGTGTAAACTGAAATTGAAACTTCAAACGCGTTTTTCTCAAAATGGCATTTCTGAAGTCGGTGACCAAGATTACTCGAACACTAATGAACCGATCTTCTTGAAATTTTGCAGGCTTATTTAATACATAAAAATGTAGTCTTTAATCGATCGATTTTTTATTTCGAAAAAAATGCCCGTTTTATAGCCAAAAAACGGCCGTTTTTTTTCGTTAAAATCGAACCATTAACTTTGACTGTCCGCCATTTTGTGAAAAATGAATATTTTTAAAATCCTTCGATTAAAGACTAGTTTATACGTATATTTGACTAAATCCATCCGCATTTTTTTTTCATATGATCCACTTCGCCGCAATGTTGGTCACCGCAAACCGTGTATATAAAAACATTATTTCATTGACGGCCATTTGCCACTAAACAATGTAATATTTTTCAATAAAAAAATTACTGAAAGTTCTTCAAGATGTGTTCTTTAAGATGGTATATTGATCGATTAAAAAAGTTTTGTAGTTTTCTTTAAAAAAATTCATGAAAAAGGCCTTTTTTGCGCTACAAGTGGGGGTAACGCCTTAATAAAAAAGAAATTCTTGAAATAATTCGTCGATTTATTGAAAATTTTGAAACTTTTGAAACTTCCATAGCCGAATTATTTTGACGGTGTTCAGATTTTCGGAGTTTTGGTCTGTCGTGTAAAATTCTTTCGGAGTTTTGATCTTTCGGAGTTTCGAACCTTCTCACAATTTAAAGTTCGGAATTTCAAGCCAGCCCCATCTTGAATTTCGGAATATTAAAATTCGGAATTCCAAACCGTCGGAGCATTCAAAGTTCGGAATTTCAACCCGTCCCTCAGGTCCCAACTTTGTGCACTTTTTGGTCCATGCAAATGAAATCGCACCGCACGCTCATAGACACCAGACTCTCCGAGAAATTTTTTCAACAATCAAAAAATCATTGGATCTGAAAGTCAACGCTGACGTTCGATTTTCAAGGCTCGCACCTTTTTTTTGCTCTTCAGCTTCACGTGACAGTTCGATTTCACAAATCTTATAAAAAAAAATCGTCTCTCCGTTTCACGTGTATATTTTACGGTATTCCGTTTCACGGCCATTTCTTTCGTTAGCATCGTTTTTTTTCCGCCCTCGGAGGTCTCTGGAGTCATACGCGATATTCTGGATGCGCGCACTATCGCGTCGATCTCTTGGCGTCATTCCAAATCGTAGTACGAACACGTTTCGTGTGCTCTGTACATATTGGATACCGCACACTCACGCGTGGTCATTCCGGATACACGTGCATCATACGCGTTCTTCATACCCGCTTCAAATATTCCGCGGCCGTTTCATGTGGCCGCACACGTGAGATATCGTTCTCTCGCGAAGTGGAGAAGGCTTTTTCCTTTTTTACGCGATCTTTTGCGGTTGATTGTCGATTTATAGTTTTCAGATAGCACCGAGGGCGTTATCGGTTTGGCATAACTCGTGATGTAACACCCTCGTATCTTGCCTTGTTATATTCACTATGGAGTGCCTACGACTAGGGTGGCGAGGAATTTTCCGGTTTCTGTACATTCGTGAATGTGGCTGATAAGTCAACCTGATCCCAAAATGTGGTCACCTTACAACGCTTCTTCCAAGACTCCGCAGTGCATGGCAGATCGTGTTGACGACGATTGTCGAATTGATTTGTTAGCGAGTCAGCGTAAGTTTGGGGCCGGGTTGAAATTCCGAACTTTGAATGCTCCGACCGTTCAAAATCCCGAATTTCAACGTTCCGAAATTCAAGATGCGGCCGGGTTAAAATTACGAACTTTGAATGGTCAGAACGCTCAAAACTCCGAAAGAATTTTACACGAAAGACCAAAACTCCAAAAATCTTACCACCGCCAAAATAATTCGGCTATGGAAGGTTTAAAAGTTTCAAAATTTTTTAAAAATCGACGAATTATTTCAAGAATTTTTTAAATTAAGAAGTGATTTTGCGTCAATTTTGAAATTTGTCTAGACAATGTTATACGTTCTACATAATTTACAGTCAACTGCGTAGACTTTCGTTGGCATAATCTTGACGAACCTT
Source organism: Ophion slaviceki (assembly GCA_944452715.1). Classification (NCBI taxonomy): domain Eukaryota; kingdom Metazoa; phylum Arthropoda; class Insecta; order Hymenoptera; family Ichneumonidae; genus Ophion; species Ophion slaviceki. Next base: position 24,887,217 of record OX101792.1, read on the forward strand.
GTACTTTCGGAACATTAAAATTAGGAATTTTAAACCGTCCGCGCATTCAAAGTTCGGAATTTCAACCCGACCCCGGGATTTCACACACACGATAAACATAAAGTCTTGGCAAGATTAATTTTTTTCTAAAGAAAAATATCGATAAACAATGAAGTTATTATTTTAATAAGGTGCCGCTTAGGGTGGCACAAATTTGGGCTCTATTTTCTTCCGTTTTTCTCACTATCCAATTATCTTCTTAAAAAAAATTGTCGCCGAAGCTGCGAGCGGTAAAAAAATATTTGGAGGTCGCGCAAGCACCGAAAAATTCAAATTTTCATTAAAAAATGGATTATTTTTTTCGTCCACTTCTCACCTATGAATTTTACGCTTTATATTAGGTGTAGAACTTAGTTAGGTCCGTTTTCAAAAGACGGCTCTAGGTGCTATAAATGGTTGACGGCACCAGCTGATTTTTGCTGCATCGTGAAGTATCAACATCTCTTAACCAAATATCGTTTACAGACCTTTGAGTTTTGCGCATCAAGTCTAATTTTTACTGCGGTGAAAATGTCGAATTTCGTCCCAAATAAGCACCATTTGCGGGAAGTGTTGATTTTCTGTTTCAATTGGAAGAAAAGTGCAGCTGAAGCCCACCGAATGCTGGTCAAACCATCACGGGAGACTTCTACAGGCAACAATTGATCCGTTCAAATCGAGCTATAGCCGAAAAACGTCCAGAATATGCGACCAGACACGAGTCCATAATCTTTCAACATGACAACGCTCGGCCTCACGTTGCTATTGTGGTTAAAAACTATTTGGAAAATAGCGGGTGAGAAATTCTGGCTCACCCGCCTTATAGCCCAGACCTTGCCCCTTCCGACTACCATTTGTTTCGATCGATGCAGAACGCTTTGACTGGAATACGCTTCGCGTCACAACAGGGTATCAAAAATTGGCTCGATTCATTCTTCGCTTCAAAAGATGAACGCTTCTTCCGCGACGGAATTCATAAATTACCAGAAAGATGGGGAAAAGTAGTGGCTAGCGATGGACAATATATTGATTAATGTGTTAATTCATTTTTTCATTCAAATAAGTGCGTATTTTAAGCAAAAAAAACGGACCGAATTAAGTTGTACATCCAATTATTTTTAAATTAACCTCGCGAAAACTGCAAAATGAATTGCCGGCCAATGAATTTGCAGTGGTCGCTTTTTTTTTATTTTGCTAATTACAAATGGCTACTTGGGAAAAAAGGGTCGGTTTTTCGACAAAACGAAACATCTTTAATCATTTGTTATTAACAAATGGATAAACGTATCAATTGATACTTCGGCCATGCGATAGAAAATGTTGTAAGCTAAGCTCCGTCCGAATTTGAAGTGAATCGGGCGGATCGATTTTGGGATACGACTCAAACCGTTTCGTAAGACACACTTTAATTAATTATTCGAATTTTTACAAAATCTTTGTTGCGTATTTAAGTTAAGACCATAGGCTATGAAACTGAACAATGCGAAAATCATATTTTTGAAATCTCAAGTTTATGTAGACGTCTCAAAACAAGTGAACTTGATTGTTAAAATGATCACTATCCAATGTACACACGGATATAGTAGGTACGTATTCGCATTTTTTAATGGAAGATTGATGACAATATTCCCAATGATTGATGTGTGCAGCAGAATTTAAAAAAAAACCATACATGTCTAAATTAAACGATCGAGCCGAAAATTGCCACTTATTAATTAAGAACACCAATTTGTCATGGTTCTGAATTGTTTATGCTAATATTTCCCCATGATTCGCAATGCAGAAAATGGTCTGGAAAAGAAATTGTCCTACGATAAAATACGATTCTTATTTACAGCTATAAAATTTTATTCCGTCGGAATATTATCTACTGTTGCTCCGTTTCATAATTTCGGGCGAATGAAAACTAACGACATCGGTTTACAAATTACGGGAACACACCAGTGTGACAGGCAGAAAAGGGGTTATTGAAAAAAAAAATTCTACTAGATTATTTATTCGGGATTTGGAAAAAAAGTATGTTATCAAGCATACATTAAACTTACTTCGTGTAAATCTTCATTAAGGCGTTACCCCCACTTGTAGCGCAAAAAAGGCCTTTTTCATGAATTTTTTAAAAGAAAACTACAAAACTTTTTTAATCGATCAATATACCATCTTAAAGAACACATCTTGAAGAACTTTCATTAATTTTTTTATTGAAAAATATTACATTGTTTAGTGGCAAATGGCCGTGAATGAAATAATGTTTTTATATACACGGTTTGCGGTGACCAACATTGCGGCGAAGTGGATCATGTGAAAAAAAAATGCGGATGGATTTAGTCAAATATAAGTATAAACTAGTCTTTAATCGAAGGATTTTAAAAAATATTTATTTTTCACAAAATGGCGGACAGTCAAAGTTAATGGTTCGATTTTAACGAAAAAAATCGAACGATTAAAGACTACATTTTGATGTATTAAATAAGCCTGCAAAATTTCAAGAAGATCGGTTCATTAGTGTTCGAGTAATCTTGGTCACCGACTTCAGAAATGCCATTTTGAGAAAAACGCGTTTAAAGTTTCAATTTCAGTTTACACGAAGAAAATATTTTTTTTTGTAAACTTACATAGAACCATCTATTCCGGGCATAAAAAAAAACTGCACTTCAAATTGCACTTCAAAAAAATGCAATAAAAAAAATCGATTTTTTCAAAATCGCAAGTGGGGGTAACCCCTTAAGAATAAAATAAAAATTCCCAACTTTATTGAGGCATAATAGGGCCGCTGTATACAAAATGTGGTTCAACAGCTGGATCGATAAGTTGACAATGATTAGTCTGACAAATAAAAAAAAGTTTTATAATCTATATAAATGCAGTACACATTGCAAGTAGCCGTTTTTCGAAACAAAAACCACGCAATGGTCGGTGTTAAAAAAAGAGTGCATTTTTTTTGAAATTTTTACTTGTATTCGGGGGCCTCAAAAATTCTAATAAAAACGGCTACATACACCGATAGCTACCGCAATTACAGAAATTTCGTTTTTCTTTAATCGAAAATCTCCCTGCTCTCACTAAATCGTCTGTAACTCGATCAATTTGCAATATTTTAACTTGAATTTTTTTTTTCAAATATTATTGAATAGGCATACTTTGAGAAAATGCAAAAAATGAATTTTTCTGACCCGACTCTATTCGAGTGCGAGTAGTGTTTTGCGTAAGTGTATTCCATCGGAGGAATATGAGACACATACCGACGATCCAATCAAACCGAAACGCAGGCGATTCCGAGCGTCAGCTGGTTGTACGCGACTGCTCGAGTTTCCTCGGTACATTCCTACTCTCGACCGCCACACGATGTGGTTTGAGCCAGTACAGATAAGGACGCGGTTGGAGCCGACGGATTAATCATCTGGGCTGTTCACTTACGCAACTATTACTGCAGGTTTCAGACGCATAAACACAGGAATGACTATGCACGATATCCTAAGAATTAGTAGAATTACCATTTTCACGTCGATAGGAGACGGCAAAACCAAGTTAAGGGAGCCTGACGTCCAAAAAAGCGTTTTTTCGGGAATTTTTTACGAAGGGAAAAAACAAGTGAGCCCAGTAAACATTAAGGTATCTTTTCATATATATTCGAAATGTATGAAAAAATTCAACATGAAACAATAAATGACTGCAGATTTATCAGCTGTCATCTGTCATTTATTCCATGTGCGTCTTGCCACTGCAGTCCCCAATCGGCGGGAAAGATGCAGCTCGAAATTCTTGACCCAAACAAAAACCAATAAAATTTTCAATTGTCATATATTTTTCTTCTGGGTGAATTAAGAAAAAGCTGAAAAAATCGTGCAATTATAACTTTTTGCAGGTTAAAAAAAATGTTAAAAAACAAAGTTTAACGTGCTATAAAAATTGTTTGAAAATACTTTTTCAACGACTTTTTTAATTCACTTAGAAGAGGTGTTTATACTGAAGAAAATAAATTTTGGTTTGATTCAATAGGTCGTTTAGTTTTTTTTTGTTATCACGCCCGCCAATTTGGAAAAATCGTGAAAATGAAAACTCGAGAAAACGCGCTTCAAAGTTTTCGATAGGAGGAAATATCAATATCAAATATCAATCGCTTCTCTGCTTTTGGCCGCGTATCTTCGAAAATATTTACAATTAGCCTCTGTAACTTTGTAAATATATTGTTGGATAGTTTATCTATTGATTTGAGCAATTAAAAAATAATACAATTTTTCGGACCTTCTAATTTAGACTTCCGCCTTAAGGGAGTCAGGTGAAAACTAGAATGAAACTATTGTGCAATATTGGACGTGTGAGGTCTTGAAATCCTTCAATATTTACCAGTCGAAGAAAACCGAGTCAATAATTGTTTTGCATAATTTGCATAATGAAAATTTCTACAATCAAGTTCAGTTTTTTTTCGGCGTCTGCGTAAACTTGAAATTTCAAGATTGGCACTCTGTTTTGCTCAGTTATATATCCTGGGGTCTCAACTTCAATTTGCAACAAAGATTTTGCAAAAATTCGAAAAATCGACCGAGTCATGACGAGTTTTGCAAAGGATCGCCCAATGCGCTATGACGAAAAGTGCCCCACTGCCCGTTTTTGTCTACCATTTCCCCCAAAAAAATGTGTTACGAAACGATGTGGGTCGTATCTCAAAATCTATTCCTCGGATTCACTTCAAATTTGCACGGATCATAATTTACAACATTTCCTATCCTACAACCGACTGATTATTCCATATGCTTATTCATTTGTTAATAACAAATTATTAAAGTTGTTTCGTTTCGTCGAAAGTCGAATCTTTTTTTACAAGATGTCATTTTCGTAATTTTCAAAATAAAAAAAAAGCATCCGGTCATACGAATATTCGTCATTGTATGAATGGTTATCATACTGAAAGTATATAGGTACGATATTTTCTCCTGCAGAGAGGAAGCTGACGTGAGTTTAGGAAACTGCACTAGCCCAATGCTTACCTGCAGGCAGGACTCTTTCCGAAGTTTTGTACCTGATCATCGAGTCGAACAATGGCCAGCGTTTCCACGAAACCGATCGTAGAACCGGTCTCACGACATGTGTAAGAATAGCATGAACGCACACACCCACCCACCCACACACACACACACACACACACACACACATACACACACAGACCTACACACACACCTGCACATCCACACACACCTGCACATCCACACACACCTACACATACACACACACACACACACACACACACACACACACACCTACACATACATACACACACACCTACACATACGCACACATGCCTACGCGTACACACACGCACACGCACACACACACACACGCACACGCGCGCACACACACACACACACACACACACACACACACACACACACACACCCACACACACACACCTGCACATACACACACACACCTACACATACACACACACACCTACACATACACACACACACACCTGCACATCCACACACACCTACACACACACGCGCGGACACACACACACACACACACACACACACACACACACACCTGCACATACACACACACACACACCTACACACACACCTACACACACACACACACACACACACACACACACACACACACACACACACACACACACACACACACACACACACACACACACACACACATTTATGTACGCGTGCGTTTGTGGCATTTTGGCGTGAATTTATTTGAATACGAGGAAGGGAGGGAAACGAATTCGCTGGTTTGTTAATTCGAGAGGTTGATCGACATGAGAATCCTTGCCATATACATATATATACACAATAAGGATTATGTATGCATGCATATGTTGGCGCGCCTGTTCATGCATACGCTGAGGTATGTGAGAACCAATTCGCGAGTTGGGATTCCTTTACCGTGGTATACACCTAACGAGAGGAAAATTTTCGCAGCTTTGTCTCAACCTTTCGTCGAGCCGGCGTTAATGGTACATATACACGCGGTTTGTCGAGCACCTGAAAGAACGTTCAACGTCGCCGTTTGTCTTACGGCCAAGGAAAGGAAAAAATGACTAACGTTAACATTCGGTGAGAATCGCGAGAGAAAATGAACATTGTCAAAGGTGATCTTGCTGTCGGCACCTGCCTTTCTATGCGTTGGAAGCATTCTTATTTTGTATTCAATTGAACGTTGTGGGTACGCTTTGAAGGGCGGACAAAATTAAAGTTTACGTATAGCAAGGTTAAGGAGGTAAACCACATTCTATACTTTTTTTTTACTATTTTTTAAATTAAATTTGAAGGTTAGAGGACGATGTATTGTGGATTCGTATTCGGGAGGTGAATATACGTCGATTTGAACGTGGAAAATAAAAAAAGGTTTTTCCCATCTCGGCCAAGAATAAGTGGCTTCGCTGAACCTTCGATCATTTCTTTTCTGCTTCGATTGAGAACTCCATTCTGTGGTAATTCTTTGCATTATTGTTTTCACTTCAAAATGTCAAGCCATTTGTCATTTATTTCAAAGACAAATGTTTCAAAAGTCAACCATTTTTTACATCGAAAAAAATATAAACATTTTCTAATAGCTTGATATTCATACTAAATAGATGTGTAATTAATGTTATGAGTGAATCACTTTTTCATACGAAAAAAAAATTGTTAAATTCGCACATGATTACGAAAAATAATTGTTAAATTCGCACATGATATACCCGTTACTGTGGCCTAACCCCTTAAGTTTGTGTTACCTAAATACGACCAACGCTACGGCTGTTTAAAATGTTAGGATTTTGACAATTCCGAGAAAGTGGCCAAAAGGGTCGAAAAAATGTTCTTCGATTTTAAAACCGTTCCAAGGGTTTACGTAATGGGAAATTTTCCGCCGATCACGAATATCACCGAGCTTTTGTCGGAAGCTCAAAATTACGACAGCTAAATGCGAAAAACGTGATTGTACACATTTTTTACGATTGTCTGCAAATATTTAAGGTTTTGGGAAAAATTGATGGTGAATTCGTATTGAAAGGGTTAAAAGACGCGGTATTCGGAAAACCAATATGGATTCGGAGAAAAATGAGAGCATGACGAGTATGGTGTACGATAAGTGAGAGCAACAGGTTTTTTCAGGTGTGCAGTAACGCGTTGGCAGCCCCATCCACGAGTTTATTGAAGCGAAGCAGAGAGAGAGAAAGAGAGAGAGAGCGAGAGAGAGAGAGAGAGAGAGAGAGAGAGAGAGAGAGAGAGAGAGACTAGATGCACCTCAACTCTTCTCCGTGAAGCCTTGAGAACTCACCTGTGGCTAAAACCAAGCGGGCGTAAATCTTTTCCCTATAAAATTGTGCTAAAAAAACTCGTCTCCCTGTTTTGCCCAATCAGATACTCCGAAGACGGTTGACATCGTCGTATTATTTTGATGAAAAAAAAAGACTTTCCGGATGAGACCGGTCCATGGCGACTCTTTTGGCGGTTTTCGAGGGAATCGAGCCGGATATTTATACATCTCGCCCGATTTCCACCTGAGTCATTCCCGGGCGATGAGAAAAAAGCAATTAAAAATAAACAGTGAAAACTTCAACTGACGTACGCCGAAGGCCAGATCTATCATCAACCGTTCATCCTTTCTCTTTGATGTTAGTTGAAAGCTACGTTTTTCAGAGTTCACCTTTCAGCCTCCATTTCCTTTTTCTCATTGTTCCGAAATAACTCGGAAACTCGTGAAAAAAAACAGCTGCAAACTTTCTCCATGGAATAAAATGAGAATAGGGGAAAAGATTGTGGGAAGTGGATTAAAAAATCACCCCTGCACAATTATCGTTTTCGCAAATTTCAGGGTTAAACTTATTTTCGTAGTTTCAAACTTTGCCAAGCAACTTTTTTTTCACCATCAATCTCTCCCTGCCTCTCACTCCGGGTTTGCTCATTTTCTTCTCACTATCTCTCTGGGCGGAATAAAAATATTTCGGGCTATCGAATGGCCGAAGGACCGCGACGGTGAAATAAGATCGACGATAGGGTATTCCGGAATTCGTTCCAAGTCTCATTCGACTTCGTCCGTGCGTGGAAAACCCGCACGTACATATGCAGCCTTGACAAAGAGTATCAGGCACGCCCATCACGAAGCCATTACCTCAAGGTATTTTCATAGCGTTGAAAGTGAGAGCATGAAGCATTTAAAGGAAAATACATTCATCAACTTTTTAATGTTCTGTAAGTCGTTTCTTTTAATGACTACGGCAATTATTTACCGACTGATGAAGCTTTTGAGCGCCTAATGCTTTCGAACGAAACTGTATATTTGTATGCAAGGCTGATCATTAATGGGAAATCGCTCGATCTTCGACACGATCGTTTACCGCATGAATTACGAAAATTAATTTTTTTTAACGTGTTTTAGCTCAGGTCGCAATTCCGATGGTTCTGAACTTGATTTTTTTTTCTAAATTGGAAGAATGTACCATAACGGTTTTGTAGGTTTTGATCGATTGTCATTTTCCAGTCACATCATCAAGGTGTATTAACATATCGTTAAATAAAAATATATATATATATATATATATATATATATATATATATATATATATATATATATATATATATATATATATATATATACACTTCGCACAAAAATGAAGGGAGCAAGAAAAAAATCCAAATTTTTGGGGGATTTTCAACAGGCTGTAACTCATACAAAAATGGTCGTACAACAAAAAAAAAGCAAATTGTAGCTCTAAGTGTCTAGTTTTCGGATCTGAGTTTGAAAATTTTTTTTTTGAAAATATTTTTCGAGTAATCATAAGAAAACCACCGAAAAAAAATGTTCTAAATTTTTTTGGTTTTTTTTTAATCTACGGACGTGGAAAAAATTTTTTGGACTTAACCTCTATATGAACCGGATAGCTTGTTTATTCAGCTTTAATTTGGTTTTTTAAAAATCTCGATACGAGCATTTCTCGCTGAGATATCGGTGTTTGAATGGAAAAAGATCATTTTGTCTTTGATTACCAATATCTCAGCAACCAATGATCGCACAGAAATTTGCGCTTCGCGCTCCTTCGCGCTCCTTTAATTTTTCAAAAATTCGATCAAGTGGGAAAAAAAACGGTTGGCTGGATTAAATTGAAACTTCGTAGGGTTTTTGTGGGTATATTGAACAGTAAAAGGCACACTTAACATTAGTGGTTTCCGCAATATTTTTGATTGGGCGCTTGATTTTCCAAAAAACCACAAAAAGCCCTTTTTTGGTCGCTTTTTCAAATTCATGTAATGATTGAAAAAAAATTTTTTTTTAAAAATTCAATTGCCAATCCTTGTAGAGAATTTATTCAAGTTTTTGAAACCAACCTCAAAATTTCTGTGCGATCATTGGTTGCTGAGATATTGGTAATCAAAGACAAAATGATCTTTTTCCATTCAAACACCGATATCTCAGCAAGAAATGCTCATATCGAGATTTTTAAAAAACCAAATTAAAGCTGAATAAACAAGCTATCCGGTCCATATAGAGGTTAAGTCCAAAAAATTTTTTCCACGTCCGTAGATTAAAAAAAAAAACAAAAAAATTTCGAACATTTTTTTTCGGTGGTTTTCTTATGATTACTCGAAAAATATTTTCAAAAAAAAATTTTCAAACTCAGATCCGAAAACTAGACACTTAGAGCTACAATTTGCTTTTTTTTTTTTGGTGTACAACCATTTTTGTATGAGTTACAGCCTGTTGAAAATCCCCCAAAAATTTGGATTTTTTTCTTGCTCCCTTAATTTTTGTGCGAAGTGTATATATGTGAGGTAATCCAAGTGTTTTCGAACGGCCTAAAAGACTGACCGTCTTCAATCCTTTTCAAAGTTGGTGATGTTCTTGTATCATATATTTTGCGGACGTGGCATTTTTTCTTCAGATATTTATAGGCTCGCTAATTCGGCTAACTCGGACATAAGATTTTACACGTGATTAAATTTCAAACGATCGCTCCGTAATGATCTTCTCGTCGTAGAAAAAATGTTCTCGACAAAAAAGATGCGTTTTTCTATGAACTATTTTGGAAAAAAAATTCAAAATTGTCCAAGTACTAGAACACAAAAAAAAGAAAAATCTTTCATTTTTTTAACTTTTCAACCCCAATGACTAGGTTGATTCCGCTGAAATTTACACTGAATTTTCTTTTATTAGTGTAAAACAACATGTGTAAGTTTCATTCTGGGCTGGCCTTGCGTTCAGTTTATATCGTTGTCTTAAGTTGGTGGGAAATTGTTTTTGTTGAATAACTCGGTGATTTACAATTTGTAAGTAAAAATGACAATGACTAAACTTGTAGGAAATCGAGTGCTTTGCAATTTTGGTCATTGCAGTTTTTTCTCTACCATCGATATTTTCCGAATTAAACCTGAAAAAGCGGCTATTGCATTATCTCGTTTATTTTCAACTTTAGGGCATAAACAAACATGAACGAACTTGCAGAGAATGAAATTTTTGACAATTTTTGTTTCCACCTTTTTTCCATTTTCCATGTTTTTTTTGCATTTTTCACCGAAGTTCAGTTTGTGTTTCGGATATTTACTATTTCTTTTTGAGAAATTTCGATTTCGGGGATGATTATTCGACAGTTTGGAAGAAGAGTACTTCTTCGGACTACCTACACGTCCCATCTGAACTGAATTTCATCTGAAACCATATGTTTGCAGTTCTTTTTACTTGCAACCCTGAAAATATATTCTTCTCATTCCCAAACTGTCGAATAATCGTCCCCAAATCGAAATGTCACAAAAAGAAATAGTAAATATCGAACGCACAAGTTTTGGAGAAAAATGCACAAAACAGGTCTAAAACGGACCAAATTTTTTTCTTCTCAATAAAAAAAAACGGCTCAAGTGGACTTTTCGATTTTTTACAGCTGCAGAAGGGCAAGGGTTGGGGGGGGGGGGGAAATTGGAGTTTTTTGACACTAGGAGTGAAGGTGTCCACTATGGAAATCTATCATCAACGATGGTGAGGGAAATAGCTGCCTGGGTTGAGCTGGAATACCCCATATACATACGTCCATATATATATATATATATATATATATATATATATATATATATATATATATATATATATGTGTGTGTGTGTGTGTATAAACAAACATATATAGGTATCAGTTCATTAGAATACATAATATATGTTATCCGGTATTCCGCGAGCGCGTCCGCAATGTCCGCACCCGTTTCGTTCACGGATTCGTAACTCGTCCGTGAACCAGAATGCAGGGTCTGTCCAATGTACTTAGGTATACATCTGTATATAACTTTGTATATGCGCCGTACATGCCCCTCACTGACAACAATCCATGCCCGACTACATCGACGCTATTTGTTGATGGAAAAAATGTCCCTTTCGCTGACCCCAAATGTTTCATCGATTACGAACGAAAGTCATCCTATGAGAACGATTTCATCCCACATCGCGCCGATAGTACTGAAAAATAAACGTAAAAAAACTTAAAAACAAGGTTTTATTCAAAAGGTACTGTACTAAATAGTAAAAATTAATTTTCAGTAGAATTAAAATTCAAAACGGTATAACTACAAAAAAGCCCCTTCGTTAGTCACTCGTTATAGGTGCAAGTAGTTAGAAGGTACATAAACGTAGATATTTTTAAAATATGAAATATAAATTTTAAAAGCTTGCGGATTTTTTTCAGAAATTTTTAAGTAGTCTTAATACTTTTTGACATTTGACGCCTCATTCTTGAAATATTTATATTTAATATTTTTTAAATATCTACGTTTGTGTACCTTCTAAGTACTTGCACCTATGATGAGTGACCATGGAAGGGACTTTTTTGTAGTTATACTGTTTCTATTTTCAATTTTACTGAACACTATTTTTTACTTTTCAGAACAGTAACTTTTAAATAAGAGTTTTTTTTCAAAAGTTTTCTTACGTTTCTTTTATTTTATACTTTTTAGTATGAGAATTTGTTTATTTATTTGCCATGCCAGACCCCCATGCCATTCGGACATCGGCGTAATAAAAAACCTGGCCTTAGGTTATAAAGGTTTCGCGAGAAACTTTTTAATAGTGTAATTACAAATAGTGCTCAAGTCACCAAAGTTAATGAGCCCAAATTCGATTGTCCTACCATTTGCCATTGGGAAATTTCAGTTTCCACCTCCCACCACATCATTATCAGACTCTCGTTATGATGTGTAACGAAAAGTGATAACAAAACAAATGAGCACAAACTCGACTGTCCTAGTATATGGTATTAAGGAGTTGCATTGCCCACCTTCCACCTCCATCATCAGTCCAGGTCCATGGTACCATAATACTGCATTGTTACCGAAGTTACATAGGCATATTTCAGCTCTATCGGATGCCGGCAAGTGCTTGCAAAATGGATTACAAAATTTGAACAGGAAAGACAGACAAAAACGAAGCAAGTTAAATAAAAGCCCGTAAAAATTGACAACGGAGAATTGAGTCATTAACCCTTAATAGTCACACTGGGTCCACGTACATACATTTTTTATATGCGTAAGCGTTTCATTATTTCCTTCTAAATCGCACCTGCGTTAGATGAAATAAATATACTTTTTGAAAAGTTCACAGAAATCGCTATGTCTATTTCAAAGTACATTTTTTCCAGATTATAAAACCATTTTTTTTTTGTCAATAATTACAAGAGTTACAGCAATTTTTGTAAAAAGGTCATTTTTCACGTTTTTTTTTGCATTATTTTTTTTGCACATTTAAAATTTAATTGTTGATTTTTTACCAATACCCTTGTATTGAACAAGGTTCAAATTATACCTCACTATTTTTTTTTCATATCGCTCAATGCATTATTTCATTATTTATAACAATTTAAAAACCCCTTGGTCCCATGGACCCAGTATGACTATAACGTGATTCTAGCGAAGTGTGACTACTAAGGGTTAAATGAGTTTTTTTTCATTGTAAAGATCATGTGCGGTTTCTAAGTATTGTTCTTTTTTTTTCAACAATTATTCAACTATATAGCACTTTGAAATTGTTGTTCTGTTCGGCTCGACACCGAGCTCGTACTAGAGCGCTCTGTGACGTCACCGTTCGAACGCCGGTATACGAACTACTCGTGTAATACGAGTTTTCCGCCAACGATGTCAACGACAACATCGTATGAGGCTTGTTTCATTCCTCTTTACATAAATACGGAGAAAAGTGCCCTTAATAAGGCAATTTCTGAATGTGCCACAAGACGTAAAACGTCGAAATCGGTGGTTCGATGCAGCACGGCGTGTTAACCCGAAATCATCGTCCACTTAGTTTTGCTGTCAAGACCACTTAGATGAAAGTGTAAACGTGTTACAACATAAACTATAGTGAAATATATATTTTGAAATACGTCTTTCTCAATATGCTTATGATACGTGACGACAATAAGTGACACAATTTATCAAGCCTCTCCTAACCTCAAAATCCACGGTCGGCGAATTACTCGAATTCGCTTTCACAAATCCACTTTTCCACATCGTTGCACGAAAATTAAACTAGTTTTCGACTTTTCGAAAATGCTCAAGATGCTTTCCGATGTAAAATGACACCAAATTGTACACTCGTGTAAGCTGCATGCATAGACTATTCTATCGCGTTCGAACGATGACGTCACAAGCGCCAGCGCCACTAGCATGGCGTTTTGGCGCCAATATCCACAGTTTGAATTATCGTGATATAAAACAATTAAATGATTCTTAAAATGATTTAATTAAAATGAAAATTAAATGATTCTTTTTAAATTTAAATTCTTTTTTAAATCATTTAATTAAAATAAAAATTAAATGATTTAATTAAAACAATTAAATAATTTTTCCGAATCATTTCAAAGAAAAACCCTTTTGACATTCTGTTTTCCCATCCCAAAATATCAATTCTAAATAAAAAAAAACCAACATTTTTTTCAACAACTCAATTGGCTCATTCAAATCGCATTGGTAGCAATATTTCATCGTAAGAAATTCATCAGGCTTTGTAGTTCGAGAAATTCAACGGGCAATGGTATCGATAAGTTTTCTCCCCGTCCTTCGTCTGCCTCATCGACAGCGCGGAGTTGATCAATGGGAATACCCGATGGTAACATTCCTCACAATAATGGACGACCGGCAGCTGAGTACTCGCACCTGTAAAAGAAAAAAATACACACGGGAAAATGCACCTCTGCAAAGTGCGAGCGCGTCTTCTACGGGTCGTCAGGAATTTACCTCGAGGCTCAGAATCTCGTTTCACGTCAAAGTATGCGCACGGAGGTCGGTGCTCGGGTGGAGTTCCGTGTGATGAATCGTTTTCCTCACGTGTCTGCACTCCTCCCAACGAGTTTAGTCTCCCTCGTATTGTGTGCTTTTAGACGATCATGGAGCTTGGCAGGTTGGAAATATCGTATTGAAGATACGATACAATGTGAGAGAAGAGGGCATGCAGTTGCGAAAAAAAAATATATATATATATATATTATCACAGCGGAATTAAATGAGAGGGATGGAGGAGGGCGAGAAACGGAAAAGCATCGTCGCGACTCTGGCATTCTCTCTCGTCATTGACCGCGAACCGACCGAGCTGCTCGGCATTCCCCGGACACTCGGCAACTTCCTGTTGCTCTTCACGCTCAGCGACAATTCAATATATATATATATATATATATATATATATATATATATATATATATATATATATATATATATACACGCACACTTATAAGTACTTATACTTATATATATATGTGCGTGCGTGTGTGTGTGTGTGTGTGTTAGCAGACAGCGTGACTGGGAGTCTATCGTGACGCGATTTGACGCCGTTGCCCTAGGCGACGCTTCCTGTCTCTCGTAATGTGAGAGCGAAACTACGCAGCATCATCATCATCGATCGAGGATACGTTTCGAATCAACTACTCAAGATGAAATAAAATTGCGCTCGAATTTTGCACTTCCGGCGAGCAATGTCATACCAAGATCAAAATAAACGCCGAATTTCGTCAAATAGTGAAAAATAATTTGCAAACGTGATTTTTTGGGAACAAGTGTCGAATGGGAAAAAAAATAATGCAGTTGCACGCGGAACCGCGTTGATGCAGGAAAAAATTTAACGTCGCTTCTTGGGGTTTGACAAAAAGGTGAAATGTGACTTTTTTTTTAGGGGACTGTGGCGGGTTGAAAAAGTTGTTTTTATACGATTTTTTATTGTGTCCTAGATTATTTATTTGGGAGTTGGAAAAAAGTATGTTATTGGGCATACATTGAACTTCTTTCTTGTACATTGTTTTTGAAAAAAAATTGAATATTGACGACGTCGTTGAGGTGTTTTTTATTGTGTATAAAAATGTGGTCTGACGGCCGGATCGATAACTTGACGATGGTCGACGTGAAAAATAAAAATAAAAATGTTTCATAATCTATATAGATGTAGTTCTCGTTGTACGCAGCCGTTTTTCGAAAAAAAAGACAATTTCACAAAATGGCGGGTGTTAAAAAAACGTATAAATTTGGCGGAATTTTTGTTGAGGGCTTATAAAATACTTAATGAGAATTAAAAAAAAACGGCTATGTACACGAAGAGCTACTGCAATAAGGACAATTTTGGTTTTTTTTTAAATTGAAAATCGAACTTTTATAGCTCGAGTTATTGCGGTCAGGTCGAGAAAAGTCGTTTCGAGAAAAACGCGATTGAAAATTTGAGTACACGTAAATCGTTGTGCTACCTGCTCTCATTAAATCGTCCGTAACTTGGTCAATTTTCGATATTTCAACTTCGATTTTTTTTTCCACATATTATTGAATATGTACCCTTTAAGAAAAAAATCGATTTTTCCGCGCTTTCAGAACGTCTCGCCTTGAATGTAGTAGGTGAACGTTCCGCGATATGAGACATCGAAAGGAAAACCTTTTCCGGCTTTCCAATGTGGACCAATCAAGTAAAAAACGATGGCGGATGAAGTTTGGCGTGAAATGCTCAATATGTGTAGGAGGATTTTTTTTATCGCGGTCACCGCACTAGTTGGTATACGCGTGCACCGCGTGTTCGGGGCTGACTAATAGCCACGGTAAGTGGAACGCAGCCAGTGGAAACGGGCCGTACGTGGTCGAACGAACTCGGCCACGCTACACGAGCGAGAAAAAAGAAATACGCTGACCCATCGTAGTTCCTTTTTTTCACTCTTTCGTTCTTTTCATTCGCCTCGCTTCATCAATTCAACATATACCTGCGCGTGATCTCCGTGTCCTACATAACTACGTAATCAATAATTTTCCAAGACGTATGTCACTATACGTGACCCTCGTTACTGAAGATCAATTTTTTTTTTTTCAACAACGATTAGCGCCTATTCGTAATACGAGGTGATTGTAAAGACAGAGGAGATCGTAGGATTCTTACCATTATGCATAGCAGAGAAGGGATCGCTTAACAAATGAACGATTGGGCCTGTTTTCCACGTCATTTGTAATGACGTCGAAGTTGGCATCGTTGGAACGCAATGAAAAATCATTACTCTTCAATTGCTCGAATTTATGCTCGCAAATATTCGTTACGAAAATACCTCAATCATTTTTAAGTCGCTTATTCACAGACCTAAAATTCAATTCTGCGAAAAAAGATTTCGTTAAATAATAAAAAACAGGAAATAAAAATATAACAAAGAATTTTCGTTCCATTCCAACGATGCAGACTTCAAGACCAACATTTATACTTAATTCCGCTTAACGTCGAATTGTCAAACAAAAACGTCCGCTGACTCGTCGGGAAAAATTATTCGTTTTATGAAAATAAAGATTCTTTGAATGTTTTATAAATAAAGCATTTTTCCTTACACAACCTGCTCGGGCATTCATTTCTGGGGCTCGAGACACAAAAAAGGTTGCGTGAAAATAAATTATTTTCTCAAATATTTATTTACAAATTTCCTCTTGTTTTTAGTACAGAAGTTTTTTTAATTGACCAATAAAAAACGACATTCATTTTCTGTATTCGTCATATGCAAGAGTGTTCATTCATTCTTATGTTTATTCTCTATCAAGCAATTACCAAGACGTCAGTTTTTTTAATGACTTTGAAAGCAACACACACACACACACACACACACACACACACACACACGCATATATATATATACATACATACATACATACATACATACATACACACACACACACATATAGATATATATATATATATATATATATATATATATATATATATATATATATGCAATATGCTGGAATTACAGTTTCGTAAAAGTCCCGCAGTTTTCGAGATAAAAATCATCTGCTTTTGGATTTTCGCATGCCATTTCTACAAATGACAACTTTTTGGACCCGGTTTTAAAAAAAATACTCTTCGTTATTTGTTTTATCTAGAAAAGTTTTATTTTTAACCTTAAATGTTAAGGAAACTTTATGAAAAAAGATCTTTTGCAGAATTATATATATATATAAATATATATATATATATATATATATATATATATATATATATATATATATATATATATATATATATATATATATATAATATGTATGTATATATGTGTATAATATATACATATATGTATGTGTGTGCGTGCGTGTGTGTGTGTGTGTGTGTGTGTGTGTGTGTGTATACACACACATACAGCTGCATAAATGTATATATTTATGCAGCTCATTATCAAAGCATTCTCATCTTCGAATCGTGGACCTTTAAATAGCCCAGTCAAAAAAATCTCAAACGTCACACACTTCCAATTCAATTTTGCTACGTCAATTCCACTTGGGTGCTTGCAGGAGAATTTTCTTTGTATTTCTGTGGTTTCATTGTGAAATACTCTCAGAATTGGACATCTCACAGCTCGAGTTTGTCGTCTCTCGAGGAATTTAGCCAACCGGGATCTCTATCGTTGGATTCATTGGCTGGGCGAAGGCAGGCGCCAAAAGCCGTCGAGGGGTGAAAATTCGAGAAGAAAATATGCGGGTAGAGGGAAGTGAGATCCGGCCTGGACAGTGTGGCAGAGAGGGCTTGAGAAACAGCGAGGGAGGGACTGATGGTAGCGGATGAGAAAGAGACAGAGACAGAGGGTAGTAGAGAAAGATCAATATGCACCCTTCCCACTAGAGCGAGTGTTGGGGTGAAACGGCGCCGGAGAGGACGGTACCGGATGTTGGAAAAGCGAGATTCGGCATCGAGGCTATTCAATACGCCGCCCCCTTGCATTGGATTTCTCACGCGTAGAGCTCGGCAATTTCCCATTTTAATCCAATAAGCTCGGAATCGAAGTTGGGGAAAATATAACTCGATTTACTATGTTGAATTTAAATCACTGAATTCGGTATTGTAACCGAAACACGATCCCTTTGCACATTTCAATAATGAATTATTCATCGAGAACAACAGCACAGCGAATTCTGTACAATTATACAGTTAGCACATTTTAGAATGTAGATCGTCGGATTTTAGAAGTTAGATTTTAGAATTTAGATTTTCCGGTTTTTAAATTTAGATGTTAGAATTTATATTTTTAGATTTTTAGAAATTAGACTTCTAGATTTTAGAATTCGCATTTTAGAATTTAGATTTCTAGATTTTTTACTTTAGATTTTTAGAATTTAGTTTTCAAGATTTTAGAATTTTTCTGTCAGTTTCCAGACTAATACCATTAATAATATTTTATACAAACTTTGTACTGATTTTATTTATCTAGGGTATAAAAACCAACTTTAAAAGAATAAGTGAGCTGATGGAAAAATTGTTTGGACATTCATTTGTACGTAAAAAACGTAGTGTGCAAAATTGCATTAAAAAATATTAATCATTAAAGAAATTATAACTAATCTCATGAAGGACCTTTGAAAGTGAGGGGCTCAACGGTGTACTTGATTTTGGCAATCTGGTTGATATGAAACACAAAAACGAGTTTTTTTTTAAATAGATAACATTGGCTCAGCTCTTGACCCAGCTCTTTTTTGTTAATGCATTTCAATCATCAACAAAAAATGTTGATTTTTTTAGGAAAAATTACATCGATATTGTCAATAACTAATAAAAAAATTAAGAAGGAAAACGTCGGTCAAGACTAAGCTAGTATTACACTGAATAAATGTACCAAATTTCAAGTTAATCCGTACATTAGATATCGAGAAATCGTGTACACCGTTTTGAAAAATATAGTTTCGAGAAAAACGAGTTTGGAGTTTTACTAGCAGTTCTATCGTTGTAATAATAATTTTATCTTCAATCTGCGATTCCTGAACCGTATGTTAGACCTTCCTCTTTAATTTAAATTGCCTCAAGCGACGAACGAGTGTTTCTTGTTATCACAGTAGCCTAACCCCTTAACGATTCGATAACGTACACGGATAGTTATTGAGATCCACCGTAAATTGTACGTTTCCTATAGAAGATTGAGGTCGTATTAGCATCAATGATAATTTTTTTCCACATCCGGTACGTAACTTCTGGACGCCTGAGCAATCGTTTCCGTTATGCGCGTTCGTCGCAATTTTACTATTCGATTATTGAAACAAATACAAATGCCTATGCAAACTTGGCGGATTTTTCGTTTATTTTTATTGAATTTTTTACATTTGTACGCGGGATCAGTTCTGCGAAGAACTTTGTAAATCCACGGAGACATCTTTCAATTCAAATTAAGCCGATAAACCACTTTAGAGTACTCAAAAAATCCTTTTTTTTTTTCTAAATTGCATACGTTGATAATAAAACTAATCAGTGATTAACCGGTAAGAAGTATAAATAACTCATTACTGCTTTGAATTTTTAGTTTTCGGTATTTTTTTTCAAACACGTTTTTTTTAACTTTTTTTTCAATTACTGTACGCTCTAGCTTGAAAAGTTTCTAACCTATAATTTCATAAAGTGATAGTTAGTTTCTTTATATAATTACGCTCCATATGAACCTAAATGTGGGGTAATATTATTGTTTAAAGTATATTTTTATAAAAAGGGGTTATGAAATAATGGCAAAAATTATACCCTTTGTTTGAAAACCTCTAAAAAATGCAATGTTCAATTTTTTTCGTCAGCGTTAGGTTCATATAGAAGGAAAACATGTTTTTAAAGTAATCTCCAAATCGTATTAATTTCCGATGAAAACTGTGGCCTCCAGAGTGCACACAAACAGCAAAGTCTGGCGACGTTCGATGGGCGGCAGGTTATATGTTCCATATTTTCAGAGAAAATGCTTAGCAAAAATTTAAATATTTGTTTGGAAATATGTACACAATATTCCCAAAGTTTGAGTAAATCCCAATCATTCATTCCTTGTAAAAAAAAATCATGAAAATCACTAAAAAAAATTCTCCTAAACTGGTATACCACCTTAATAATAGTACATGTGGTATTTTTTTAGAAAATACGAGTTGCAAGACTAGTCTCGGAAAGTAACAAAAATATTTAAAAACGTCAATAACGTAAAAACGAAACTGGTATCTTCGACCTTGTTTATTTTGTGGAAAATGAACGAGCATGGCACGTTTTGAAAATGACATTAAAAAGCAGCTTCGCCAAAGATTTTTTGGTCCTCATTGAAAAAAACCGTGATTTCAAATTGTGTAAAAAAATCATCGAAACAAAATTGTAGCGGAAGCTTCCGTAAGAATTTCGGGACCTAACGAACACTTTCGTGCCGATGGATATGAATATGAGAGCGTGCAGAGACGCCCAGTCTGTTATAACGGTATATCTCGACTGAGCCAAACGTCAGAGAATTCTCGAACGACCTTCGAGTATTCTCCAACTTGGAATGTACGAGAATGGAACGGGCAATTATTAGCAAATAGTACAACGTAACGCGACCCCATGAGCCGTTATGAATTACGAACTCGAAATTCAATATTCACACAGATCGCGTCCTTGCTCCGATTTAATCGTGCATATCGCGGACTAAAATATACACGCGTATGCCTGGGTCTATGCGTATTTGTGCGCCCTCGGGCGCGAGTGTGTTGAACGTGAAAGGAGACGAGATTGTTTCAATAGTGGCGAATTGGCGCGAGGGTAATGGCTGACACGTCGACACCGTCAAACGTGTGTACTCGTTGACAAGAACGACTTTCAGCAGAGTTAGGATCGTCGTTCGAATGATTTGACTGCAATTAAACGCTTGATATTCGAGCTCGAAGAGACAAGATCAACAAGCGCTTGGTTTCTCGAACGTTCGGGAATCGTAATAACTCGAATTCCGATCGGAATTCCGATTTCAGCAAAGTGCGATTATTATTTCATTATAGTTGAAATTTTTGGAAATATCGATTTTTGGTTTTCGACGAATTCTCAAAATATGACATTTCAAAAATATTCTCTGAAAATTTCGAGTTGAGGGAGTTTATGGGTAGGCTCTGTGAACGGGTGAACTTTAA
Organism: Ophion slaviceki; assembly: GCA_944452715.1. Lineage (NCBI taxonomy): Eukaryota > Metazoa > Arthropoda > Insecta > Hymenoptera > Ichneumonidae > Ophion > Ophion slaviceki. The sequence continues at coordinate 24,908,573 of OX101792.1, forward strand.
CCCTTCGGTGACATACTTATATTAGGTCACGATTTTGACACACTGGATCAATTTGACCCTGATAGTACTTCATCCACCTGCCATTAACGATGCTTCGGTCGATTTTTATGTTTTTAAAATTAGAAACACGCTTTCAACATTTTCTAATATGTCGTCATAGAGGAGATTCCAAAAATATAAAATTAAATTGTTGGAAAGAATTATTGAAGATTTTCATTTTTTTTGAAGTCAGCATTTTATTTACAATTTGCTCGGGCCAAAATCACCCAGTGTGCCAACGTAGAGTCGTGGAGGGAGATACCTTTGGGCGAGGAAAAAATTGCTGATTTTCATGGTTTTTTAAGGGGACGGTAGGGGTTTCAGCGTGAAAAAAAAAACACTTTTTTGCGAATTTTTTTTCATCTATATGGATGGAGTAAATTTATTGGAACCTTTTGTACATTGTTAAGTGTCATTTCAAGAACATTCCGTTACATTTGTACGCGAAAATATCCACAAACAAGCCGGTGACAAAGCTTTTCCAAGAATGCCTTTGGAAATACACCATTTGCGGTGTTCACTGTATCTCAGCTAGAAATTATCTGAAATCAAGTACCATTAAAATTTAGTCAAAGTATCATCAAATCCTCCCCCCAACGGTCTTTGATAATTTTTTTTTCTCTTCTAAATTTTTGGTGGTCATGTAAAGTGAAAAGTGCTATTTTTCACGAAAAATTCCGCCATTATGGGGGTGGAAAACCCCCTCAGTGTAAAAAAAATCTCAAACTAACCGTTGGGGGGAGGTATTTTATATGTAGAAACTGTGTAACAAGTTTGAAATAAATCGGTCATGTAGTTTTCAAATGGCAGTGAACACAGACTTTGAAAAAGTGGTTTCGAGAAAAACGCGTTTGAAGTTTAGAGAAGTCGGAGCTACAGTGTTAGAGGAGCGGGACTAAATAGTCAATAACTTTGAGACTTTTGCTCTGATTGACTTGACATTTTGGGATTATATTCTTGAAATGTTTAACTATAAGAAAAGAAAAAAATCGATTTTTCAAAAGTGCAAAACCCTACCCTCCCCTTAAAGGAAATATTTTTTCACCATTTTCAAGAGTTAGGGTATCTTTTTCTTGCTACTTTTAGCTGTTACATGGTATTTTTTTAATTGATCTTTAAAAATGGCGGAGGTATGTCATGACATGTGACGACGGCGTGACACGTAGCGTCGCCGGGATTAATCTGCACTAAACCAACGAAGATTTTTCTTTATACTTTCTTCACACTCATACGGAGAATATGAACGAAGAAAAAGTGAGAAATGTTGAAAATCGATGAAATAGTACGCTTTGAAACAAAGATTGAATTTTACGGAAAAATGGCTACATTTTGCAATAAAAAATATTTTTTTTTTTTCATTTTCAAACAAATGTAGGTTTATGGTTTAGACAATGAAATTAGACAGATTTACACCAAATTTCATCAGAATCGGTCGATTAGTTTTTTAGCTATACGTCACGCCAGTTTTGAAAATGCAGTTTAGAAGACCGTGCCATGCCTCCGCTATTTTTAAAGCTAAATTTAAACAAATACCATGTAACAGCCAAAAGTAGGAATAAAATATACCCTCAGTCTCAAAAATGGTGAAGAAATCTTCCCTTTAAACAAAAATCACGAAAATCAGCAAATTTTTTCTTCGCCTAAAGATATCTCCCCCCTTAAGTCGTATAAAGTACGAGAGGTAATAATGTCATTAGTTCACTAATTAGTTTTCGAAATTACTGTTTTTACTTTGCATTATTCCTTTACAGAAATTGTGTGATTTTTCACACAATATATTTTTTACACAGATCTTTAGTGTAACTCGTATTATTGTGGATCTTTAGTGTCTTATTTTATACGCTGAGAAATTGCGATTAAGTAGGAGGACTCAGATATTTTCTTTCACTTAAGGCCCACTACAGTGAGATCCCAAAAACCCGGTGGGAATTTTGGAAAATGCACGAAAGCGAATTATAAGAGTTAATTTATTTTCGGGATGTCGATAGTGCACATGTCAATAAAAATATTTCCGAAGTAAAAAAAATGTAATAATTACCAAACTTATTTCGCATTGGGCGAAAAGTCCTTCGAGTGGTCCGATCTCGCACCTAATTCCCCCTAACTGATTGGTCCGAAATGGAAAACGAAATTGATTCACGAATTATGGGTTGGATTCTGTCAGCTCTACAAATGGTTCGAAGCTTTTATCCGAGAGATATCGAAGAAAGGAGATAGATGAGTGCGAGCCAGATGGACGAACACTTAGAAGCATCTCTGGTGCCAATTGGACCCTACTTAATATCGCATTAGCTGTCATATGCCAGGGTGCTTCGTATCAATCTTTTTCAAAATATGAATAACGAATAATAATTTGGAATAATAATATAATAATAGTGTGTAATAAACAATAATAATGAATAATATTTTTTAATAATAATGTAATAATAGTGTGTAATAAATAATAATAACGAATAATAATTTTCAATAATTATGTAGTAAAATTATGTTTTAAATAATAATTTTTAATATTTAAAAAATCATATAATAAAAATTAACAATAATGAAAAATAATTGTCATAAAATAAAATAAGTTTTTTTTTTCGTAATTTATGCCACGACTGTTATCCCCAAATGCACCTGCACTTTTTTACCGTATCAAGCTGCAGCTCTTCAATTTTGACGTGTTAATAAAAATGTCGAGGATTTTTTGCTTCCTCATTCGATCGTCCGGTGCGCATTTTTTCCGCAAAAATCCATTTATTCGTACAAAAAAAGAAAATAATTATGGCGAATGTCACGTTTTTATCATAAAATCTCTTTGTAACTTTCCAGGTCACGTACTCGGCTGACCTGGCAATAGAAATCCCGGGGAATCTGAGCCAAGGCGGCTCCTGGTACCGACTCGTCTATAGTCCCGGAGTTGGTTATCCACGTCCAAACACAACGATAGCGGCGACCGATATCGTCGAGGACGTAATCAAGTTTCGCGACGGTCTTGCCGGTACGAAGTACGAGTTTTGGCTCTACTACAGCAACGAAACGCTTCACGACTGGCTAACATGGACCGCCTCCATCACGACAGGTATAACAAACAGATTTTTTTTCCAAACAGCGGTCCTGAATGGTCTTTCTCAATGGAGACCTAGCCAAATGGTTGACGTCCTAAATGGACAGATCAGGTCCATCTTACAAAAATCCGTCGAATTGTCTCAAGGCAAAATTAAGGGGCTACATCCACCTAGAGACCCGAAAAAATGGCCGAATTCCGAAAAAAAAATCTGGGAATCGTTTGGGGAAAAAGAAACGCATTATTTTTTAACGCAAAGGTACATACACTACGGGTCGAAATTTTTCGGGCACTTCAGATGATTGGAAAATTTTAGATTACTTTTGATAATTGAAAAATTATATTAGAATAATGGAATTCATTATATAGTATCTTCGTAAAATAATAAACGAAATGAATTATATTATTCTAAAATTATTTGGCAATTAAAAAAAATGAATTATATTATTCTAACATTATTCGGCAATTTAAAAAAATTAATTATATTATTCTAACATTATTTGGAAATTAAAAGAAATTAATTATAGTATTCTAACATTATTTGGCAATTAAATTAAATGAACTATATCATTCTAAAATTATTTGGCAATTAAAAGAAATGAATTATATTATTCTAACGTTATTTGGCAATTAAAAGAAATGAATTATATTATTCTAACATTATCCGGCAATTTAAAAAAATTAATTATATTATTCTAACATTATTTAGAAATTAAAAGAAATGAATTATAGTATTCTAACATTATTTGGCAATTAAATTAAATGAACTATATCATTCTAAAATTATTTGGCAATTAAAAGAAATTAATTATATTATTCTAACATTATTTGGCAATAAAATGAAATGAATTATATTGTTCCAACATTATTTGGCAATTGAAAAAAATTAATTATATTATTCTAACATTATTTGGCAATTAAAATTAACGAGTTATATTATTCTAACATTATTTGGAAATAAAAAGAAATGAATTATAGTATTCTAACATTATTTGGCAATTAAATTAAATGAACTATATCATTCTAAAATTATTTGGCAATTAAAAGAAATGAATTATATTATTCCAACATTATTTGGCAATAAAATGAAATGAATTATATTGTTCCAACATTATTTGGCGATAAAATGAAATGAATTATATTATTCTAACATTATTTGGCAATAAAATGAAATGAATTATATTATTCTATCATTATTTGGCAATTAAATTAAATAAATTATATTATTCTAACATTATTTGGCAATTAAAAGACATTAATTATATTATTCTAACATTATTTGGCAATTATCCAGTGATAGAAAATTTTGGAATTATCTAAAGTGTCCGAAATATTTTGGCGATAGTGTATATTGAGCGCTTTAAAAAAAAAATCACCCAACAATACAGCAAAACAACACAAACATGGCCGCCGGCTGATGAAATTTCTTTCGTGACATTTGGCCGTGGACACTCTCCCGCTCAAACGGTCCGTCCGGAATCTAAAAACCAAATGGATTATTCAAGTTAACAATAAATACGAGTCGTTGACGATCGTCGATTTTTTACACCATTTTTTTAAACAAAATGGCGACGAATTGAATCTCAAGCATACAAAATCTATGAAAAAAGTCGCCATTTTGACGTGACTATTAAAAAATAATGATCGATTTTGAAAAAGTGAGATCGTCAACGACCTTGAAATATTCCTCATGGTATCTCCTGTAAATTTGGAAATAATTCATGGAGTGATTCTCGAGATATCATGTCCACCGACTTTGAAAGCACTGGTTAAAAAAAAACGCGTTCGATGTTTGGAGTTCGCTGCTGGTACCGCTCGGCCGACTGATAGAAGCTATAACTAATTCAATTTTAGGAATATTTCAATGAAATTTTCAGGGAATAGAGCTAAAAGATGATACTGCCGAATGAAAATATTTTTCGAAAATTCAATTTTTCGACCCACCCAGGTAGTCAGTTAACAAGCCAATGGACAACCAGGAATTGCTGGCTCAATACTATTCCATCGAAATTCCAAAAAAAGACAAACCATTCAAATTTTCGACAGCTCCCGATCCGCCGTCGAATCTAACGGTGACCGTGCGCAATGGGAAAACTGCAGTCGTGTCTTGGGCACCGCCAGCCCAGGGCAACTACACCGGTTTCCGGTTGAGGGTGCAGAGTTTCAGCGACGCCGGAAGTCCGAAAACAAGCATCGTTCCCGTAGACGCTGTACCCTATACCCTGCGGGATCTAACGCCAGGAGCAACGTACTCGTTGCAATTGTTCACCGTCCTCGATACCAAAGAGAGCGTTGCTTATACGAGCAGAAACTTCACGACGAGTAATTATGCCTATTTTCCAGGGTTGCGAAATTTGTAATGAAAAAGTAATGCATTATTCATAATTTTTTTAATGGGTAATGAAAAAATATTTCACTACCCATTACATTATATTCAATAATGTAAAAAATGTCCAATACTCTTTACATTATATTTTGTAATGTAAATAATTTCCGTTACTCATTACATTGGATTCTGTAATGTAAAAAATGTCCATTATTCATTATGTTATATTTTGTATTGTGAAAAATTCCATTACTCATTACATTGGAATTTGTAATGTAAAAAATTTCCATTACTCGTTACATTACATTTGTAATGTGAAACATTTTCATTGCAAAGTACAATGTAACGTGTAATGACAAAAAAATTCAGTAGACATAACATTGTAATGGGCAATGGACATTTTTTGAATTACAAAGTCCAATGTAATGGAATTTTTTTACATTACAAAATTTAATGTAATGAGTAATGGAATTTGTTCACATTACTAATGTAATGTAAAAAATCTCTATCACTCATTACAAGGTAATATGGATTATTATTCGTTTCCCATCGGGTCAGATCGATCCACTTCAAAAACCGCAGCCCTCAATGGGAAACGAATAATAATCCTCGTTACATTGTAATGAGTAATGGAGATTTTTTACATTGCATTGCATTAGTAATGTGAAAAAATCCATTACGCATTACCTTATATTTTGTAATGTGAAAAAATGCCATTACTCATTACATTTGACTTTGTAATGTAAAAAAATTCCATTACCCATTACACTGGCCTTTGTAATGTAAAAAAATTCCATTACCCATTACAATGTAATTTATTATAATTATAAAACATTTAAAATGTTGTAATTTATTACATTGTAAAATATTTCACATTACAAAATGTAATGTAATGAGGAATGAAATTTGTTTGCATTACAAAATGTACTGTAATAAGTAATGGAATTTTTTTACATTACTGAATGTAAAGTAATGTGTAATGAAAACGCTAATGCATTACAAAAAGTAATGCATTATTTGCAACCCTGCTATTTTCACTATTAAAAAAAATTCGTCGTCAATGTCGAGGTCGTTATATTGTCAATCTTGACTGCCACTATTTTTCACTCACGAAGATTCTTCACTGTAATTTATCTACCGAAGCAAAACATCGATCACGTACGAAGCGGAAGTTCTTCATCATGTTGATTTTCTTCATGACGATCATTGGCTTTTCCTCTGTTTAGAACCAAACACGCCGGGAAAATTCATCGTTTGGTTTCGGAATGAGACGACCCTTTTGGTGCTCTGGCAACCGCCTTATCCAGCGGGTATTTATACGCATTACAAGGTCAGCATAGATCCTCCAGATGCAATCGAATCTGTGTTCTATGTGGAAAAAGAGGGAGAACCACCTGGACCTGCCCAAGCTGCCTTCAAGGGCCTCGTGCCAGGTAAAAATAAAATTTCAAGCTCGGTTTTTAGTTATACTTTTGAAATACGAATATTGAATGAGGGAAACCTCATCGCTTCGATTTGATCAGTTTTTTGCAGTTTTCTTATAAAGGATATTCAGCAGAATCGCCATATAATACTGACGTATTGTTTATTTGTGGTCAATTGATCACAGCGATTTTGGCAAACAAAACTTGAAGACTCGACTAAAGATTCGATTCGAATTCGATTCGAATAGCCCTGTGAAATTCAAGTTGATCCGTTTATATGCCTTTCCGTCCCCAATGTTCAAAGTTACCAAAAACTTTAGGAACACGTTTATTGATTTTAAACATTATCAATATGAAACCCAAAAAATTCCTACTTTTCCTACAATTTGACATTTACTTTTCTTACAATTTCACATTCACTTTTCTTACAATTTCACATTTATTTTTCTGACAATTACCCATTTACTTTTCTTACAATTTCACATTTACTTTTCTTACAATTTCACATTTACTCTTCTTACAATTTCACATTTACTTTTATTACAATTTCACAATTACTTATCTTACAATTTCACATTTACGTTTCTTACAATTTCACATTTACTTTTCTTACCATTTCACATTTACTTTTCTTACAATTTCACAATTACGTTTCTTACAATTTCACATTCACTCTTCTTACAATTCCACAATTACGTTTCTGACAATTTCACATTTACTTTTCTTACAATTTCACATTTACTTTTCTGACAATTTCACATTTACTTTTCTTACAATTTCACAATTACTTATCTTACAATTTCACATTTACTTTTCTTACAATTTCACATTTACTTTTCTTACCATTTCACATTTACTTTTCTTACAAATTCACATTTACTTTTCTTACAATTTCACAATTACGTTTCTTACAATTTCACATTCACTTTTCTTACAATTTCACATTTACTTTTCTTACAATTTCACATTTACTTTTATTACATTTTCACATTTACTTTTCTTACAATTTCACATTTACTTTTCTGACAATTTCACATTTACTGTTCTTACAATTTCACATTCACTTTTCTTACAATTCCACAATTACGTTTCTTACAATTTCACATTTACTTTTTTTACAATTTTACATTTACTTTTCGCACAATTTCACATTTACTTTTCTTACAATTTCACATTTACTCTTCTTACAATTTCACATTTACTTTTATGACAATTTCACATTTACTTTTCGCACAATTTCACGTTTACGTTTCCTACAATTTCACATTTATTTTTCTTACAATTTTACATTCATTACTTGTTAAATTTCCGGAGATAAACAATATTTTAACCTTAATAATAATAATAATGTTTTCCCTATAGGTAGAGCTTACAATATATCGGTGCAAACAGTCTCGGAGGACGAGACATCGGCACCAACCACTGCTCAATACAGAACAGTTCCTTTACGACCGCTGAACGTGACGTTCGACAGGTCATCAGTGACATCGAGCTCCTTCATCGTATTTTGGAATCCACCCAACGGCACATCCGAATTCGACAAGTATCAAGTGTCGTTGGGTGGAAATCGCAGACTCGCGCCTGTTTCGAGAAATCGGGACGACGAGAGCAAATGGGAGTTCAAGGACCTCGAGCCAGGCAAAACTTATCAGGTCGTGGTGAAAACGGTCTCGGGAAAAGTCACAAGCTGGCCGGCCAGTGGTGACATCACACTGAGTAAGTGGTCCAAATCTCTTTGATCGATCGATCAATTATTTCTCATCGTATTGAATTACCGATCGTTTGATCTTGGCCTTGGCGGATAAAAATTGTCGAGGCCGCCTGGCTAAAGAAATGTAAATGAAAAAAAAAAAAAACCAATAGCGAAAAATGGCAAATTATTTTATCGAAGGAAAAAAAATATTTGTGGTGTCCTTACATTGTAGAAAAATTTATTTTCAAGGACCTCTGGCTGTCCGAGATCTTCGTGCGGATATCGACGAGAAGACGGGGATGCTCGAGGTCTCCTGGAGACCGGAAAATGGAAGCACTCAGGACAGTTACAAACTGCAGTACCACGAGGTCGAGACTAGCATCGGGGGTGACAGCAATTCTCTAACGACCAACAAAACGAGGGTGAGAATTCCACAAATTAAAAATACGCTATTCGACAATACACAAATAAAGAAAGATAAAAAAAATGGACAAATTATCACTTTCTCTCATTGTCAGTTCTAACCACAAGGGAGGACTTTACATTCACATAAGGGTTGTTTTTCCCGATGTTTTTGTCTACTAGATTATTTAATTGGCATTTGGGAAAAAGGTATGTCATCGTGCATACTTAGTTCGTATAAATTTTTATTAAAAAAAATAATAAAAAATAGCGCCTCTGTATAAAAAATGTGGTCCAACTGTCGGCTCGATGACTCGACAATGGTTGGTCCGAAAAATAAAAATGAAAAAGTTTCATTATCTATATAAATGTAGGGTAAGTCTTTAAATAAGTGACTTTTCCGAAAAATGAGCCTTACATTTTTCGGCTATTTTCTCATTTATTGGGTTATAAATGATAATACTCAGTCGGGGGAAGGTTGAATCCCCCCCATAAAAAGTTATGGGGTTTTGAATCTCGTGGAAACACATGATAAAATAGGGCATTTTTGAAGCTTTTAACCCCTATATTGGGGGTGGAGGGTGGGGGCATCTATAAAAGAAGCCTTCCTGAATACAAACATACCCACCTCCTCCGGCGTCAGGGGTTTGAGTTTGTTTGTTCTCAGGAAGGCTTATTTTATAAATCCCCCCACATTTGGGTTTTAATACAGGAGTTTTTGAGAAATTCGAAATTATTTTTAACAATTTTTTGCTCGTAAAACATTCATTAACTAAAATTCATTTATTAAAAATTCATGAATATCATTTATAACCTAATAAATGAGAAAATAGCAACAAAAAAATGTTGAGCTCGTTTTTCGAAAAATAATTACCCAATTTCGTTCTCGTTGTACGTAGCCCTTTTTTTAAGAGAAAAAATGTGACAAAACAGCGGGTGTTCAAAAAAGTGTAATTTTCGTGGCATTTTTACTTGTATTCGGGAGCTTGAAAAATAATTTAAAAAACGGCTACGTACAGCGATAGTCACTGCAGTTAAGAGGAGATATACACCTAGGAGCCGGAAAAAAGGTCATTTTTGTGAATTTTTTCAAGGAAAACTATTTGAAATTTCGGATTGGGGTTTTAATTATCTAAAAGTGTAGGGGAGACCGGGGCAAAATGGTATAGCGGGGCAAAACGGTACCGGGGCAAAACGGCACTGGGGCATAATAGGATCGGGGCATAATGGGATAGCAAAAAATGAAGTTTCTTGATGCTTGATTTGGGGCAAAATGGGATAGGGGCAAAATGGGACACACAAAAATGAAGTGTCGCAGCCCGCTGAATTTGGGGCAAAATGGGATGGCAGGAAAATTCATGCTTCGGCTCTATGAAAGAGCTGTTGAAACATAATATAATCTAAATGGTGCTTGTGGTTCGTTTCAGTCCACATATACGCAGATAATACGGACTGAACGATATATTTGTCGACACATATCCGTCGATTTCATGGGGAGCGGCGGTCCTAGTTTCATAAAACAATTTACGTAAAAATTGACAAGAGTTAGATTTTCATCAATGGCTTGAAAATCAGTATCAGTAACGTGCAGTTGGCAGAAAATTAAAAAAAAAAAAAACAAAGAAAGATAAAAACAAAAAAAACCATAAATTGCACGCGTCAGATTATAAAAATTACTTGATTATTTAAATAATTAATAACGACAAAGAAATTGTACCAATCGAATAAGAAGGCTCAAATAACAATTTACGTCAAGTTTGGTACAGTTCTGACCGCAGAATCAAAAGTAATTGTTTAACAAACTTTGATAACAAATGGGCGCACTATTCATGTGCCCATGCTGACGATAACTTAATCGAGTCCGTTTGCGACAATTGTGCCGATAAAAATTAGCTTAGTTAAACAAGCAATAAAAATTAAACATTGCCACCGTTAAATTATAGTATCGTAAGTAGAGTGTGACCCAAATATCGTGTAACACTCAATGAAACCTGTTTTCACTCATTTATTACCCCTCGTTTTTTACCCCTGCATTTCTTTCGTTTCTGCATCGAATTATTCCACTGTCCCATTTTGCCCCGATCCCGTTTTGCCCCAACCGCCTCTTTCTGAGGAGCCTGATTTTCTCCGGCCCATTTTGCCCCAGTCCCGTTTTGCCCCAATGACGTATTTTCCAGCAGTGTTGATTTTCACTATTCCATTTTGCCCCAAACCCGTTTTGCCCCGGTCCCATTTTGCCCCGGTCCCATTTTGCCCCGGTCCCATTATGCCCCGCTATACCATTTTGCCCCGGTCTCCCCTATACATTCAAAAATATGTTTAATTTTCTTTATTTAAAAATATCAAAAATATACAAGGATATTGTATGATCCTTGGAGCGTCGTAAAAAAATCTGCGTATACGGTACCCACTGGCGTTTCTTCAAAAATCATCTGAAAAAAAAACCAAAAAGATTATTAAATTAGATACTATAATCTAGTACTTGTCATAGCCGATTTTGAAAATATCGATTTATGACAAAATGGCGGACGTTGGAACATAAATAGTGATTTTTGGGCCAAAAATTAGTTATTATTTTGCCTATAAAACAAAAACTAAGTAACGGAAAAAAATCCTATGACAAGTACTAGATAATGGTGTATAGAATAACCACAAAAAACCTCAAGGCAATCGGTTCATTGGTTTTTGAGAAATTTTGGGTACCGATTTGAAAAACGTGGTTTTGAGAAAAAAGCGTTTGAAAATTTGGGAATGAATAAATCATGAAATTTGTCAACATACATGGAATCATCGATACCAGGCCCATAGTGTAGGTCTTCTACGGTCGACGGAATGTTCGTAGCTTCTAAGTACTCGACCTCGACCATCTAGGTGTGTATCTGCCCTTGAGGAAATTCTGGCTCTGTAAAATTGGAATTTGGACTATTATAGCTAGAGTTATGATTCCGGCCAGGTCGATAAAAATCGCTTCGAGAGAAATGCAATTGAGAGTTGGTCAATTTTCAATATTTTAACTGAATTTTTTTTCAAATAGTCTCGTTATGTATACTTTGAGAAAATGCAAAAAATCGACTTTTCCAACCCGTCACATTGGTGTCCCGCCTTAATTTAAGGTGTGCAGAAAGGCGCAATGTTATAATTGTAAAATTGACACATCGGACTACCAGTCCATTTTACGAACATTGTTTCACTATTCCACTTCACACCTCGAAGAAATTCAACGACAGGAATGACAAAAGCAAACTCACCAAAGTCACCGTTCCCAGTGCAAATTTGTCGAAGTGAAAATATATTTCACGAAACCCTCTTGGTAAATGTCAACTTGATTTTCTTTCACGAGTATTATTTTCATTTCGCAAGGCTAACGTTTTCAGGTGAAATTGGAGGCTCTATTGCCGGGTCGTAATTATTCGATAATCGTGCAAGCCTTGAGCAACAAAGTCGAGTCGAACGAGACAGTTTTGTTTCAAGTAACGAGGCCTTCGAGTCCGATAATCGAGGACCTCAAATCGATCGAGCGAGGTCTCAATATATCGTGGAAGAGTGACGTTAACTCGCGACAAGAAAAGTTCGAAGTGATGCACAATAGGAGCGATACCGGTGAGAGCGCGACTATTCTGACGACCGAGTCACACATCGTGCTCGAGGGCCTTTATCCTGGTGCTGGTTACGAGGTGAAGGTATTTGCCATAAGTCACGGACTGAGGAGCGAGCCACATGATTATTTTCAAGCAATTCGTGAGTCAATTTAGTTTACACAATTCATCGAAAACCTCATTTCAATTAATTTATTAATTATTTTGATAGAAATTCAATAATTCCATTTAATAATTATTTATTTATTAGCGTATGTTACATTTATTATTAAATTTTAATAATAATAATGGATTTAATATTCAATTTATTCAATAGGATACATTACATATAATTATTTATAATCATTAATTCAATTTATAATTATAATGATTCAATTAAATAATAATTTTATTATTCGCGTATATTACTGTAAATACTCATTTACTGTAATATACGCAAATAAATAAATACTTATTGAATTTCTTTTAAAATAATGAATAAATCGATTTTCCATTGGAATTATTAAGATCATTTTGTCGAAATAATTAATAAGTTAATTGTATTAATTCATACAATAACAAATTTAAGAAATAAAATATTATCAAAATAATCAACGAATTATAGAAATAATAAATAAATATTATATTTTTTTTATGTCAATAATTTCTCGGCAGTTCCACATCCACCGCAACATTTGAGAATCGAGAAAGTAACGAGCAACTCGGTACTAGTTCACTGGGCAGCCCCAATTGATTCATTGTTCTCGGAATACTCGATAAGATATCGCACCGAGGACGATCCGAGATGGGTCAAACTGCCGAGTGTCAAGGTCACCGAGGCCGAGGTCACGGACATGACCCCAGGCGAGAAATACACGATTCAAGTGAACACAGTGAGCTATGGCGTCGAGAGTAGCTACCCTCTACAAGTCAATCACATCGTCCGTAAGTGAATTACATTTCTTCACCCTTATCAAACACCAACATTCCCATTTGAAAAAATGAATATTTTTTTTTCTATTTGGTTTTAAAAATTTGTGTTCGTAAAATTATATTTTTTATAAGAAATACTCGTGACGATGGAAAAAAATTAAGGGCTTAGACCATATCGAAATTACGTTTTTAACGTCATCTTTGAAAATGATATCCATTTTTTAAGAGGTAACAAAACCATGGCTGATTTTTTTCCCCATAAGACTCGTAATTTTGTATAATTATTTTTTTACGAATTTATCGTCAATAATCGTTTGGATTATTGTTCAAAATCAAAGACGAGGACTGAAACTTATTTAAAAAAAAATTATTTCGAAGGAGAGGTCAGATAATTAAAAAATCTTTAGGACTTTTATTTGTATGTACATTAGTTGTGTACCAATTTTCATAAAAAAATATTAATATTCAAAGAAGTTATGAGCAATCTCGTGAACGACCTTTGAACGTGAGAAGCTCAGCGGTGTACTTGATTTCGGCCATTCGGTCGAGCGGAAACAAAAAAACCAGTTTTTTTCTTAAAATATATATTATTGGCTAAGACTTGACCGAACTTTTTTCCGCTGTCGCGTTTCAATCGTCGAAAAAAGCGTTTGAATATTTTTTTTGTTTTCTTCGAGTAAGAATAACATTATTATTGTCAATAACGAATGAAAAAAAAATGTTACGAAGTAAAACGTCGGTCAAGACTAAACTGCTATTACTCTGACTGAGTGTACTAAATTTCAAGTCGATCCGTTTATTAGATGTCGAGAAATCGTGTAAACCGTTTTGAAAAACACTTTGGATCTTTCTCTTCAATTTGAGTTTCCTCAAACTACGAACGAGATTTTTTTAATATTCACTGCAGCCCGACCCGTGCTATCAATTCTATCGTTTACGAAAGTCACTATGTTTTTTGGCGTTCGAATGACAAAACATGAATAGTTTGCTATAATTTAGGTACTCAATAAAATGGTAGTGTAATTTAATTTAAAAAAAGGCGTAGAAAATAAAATGATTGTTTGAAACAGGTCCAAATCCCGTACTGAACGTAACGCCGATTGTCGACTCTACAAACGTAACTCTCGAGTATCCACGTCCCGAGGGTCGTATCGAGACTTACGTTGTAAATTGGTGGCCCATGGACAATTACGACGATGCACGAACGAAAAATGTCACGGAGAACAGCGATCTCTCGGAGATGCTATACGACGAAAATTCCATACGCATGGAGAGAATTCTCGTGGGTGACTTGATGCCAGGTGTCGAATATACTTTTACGATTTATACCGTATCGTACGATCTCGTGAGCGATACCATAAATCTAACCACGAGGACAAGTGAGTATATCCCTCGATGTATCTTGGGTGAAATCCTTGAATGTATTACTTTTGCATTGATTTTGAGTTTTATTTTGTTTTCGTTATACATTTAATTTGTCTAGATTTTATAAAATTATTTGTATGTCGAAGTTACGTTTTTAACGTCATATTTGCAAATGGTAAAATTCATTTTTCAAAAGGTAACAAAACCATGTCTCAAGATTTGTTTCCATAAGACTCGTAATTTTTTACAATTATTTTTTTACGCATTTATCGGCATTAATCGTTCGGATTATTACGCATAATTAAATATGAGGATAAGCGAGAAAAATCTATAAAGGGTTAGGCTACAGTGACGAGCCAAAAATTAGAGTTATTAAAAAAATTAATTTTCAAGGAATAAGTTAGATGATTGAAAAATTGTTTAGACATTTATTTGTATACTCATTAACAAAGTTGCGTAGCAAATTTCATTAAAAAATATTCATATTTAAAGAAGTTATAAACAATTTCGTGAACAACCTTTGAACGTGAGGAGCTCAACGGTGTACTTGATTCCGGCCATCCGGTTGATTGGAAACAGAAGGACCAATTTTTTTCTCAAAATATATAATATTGGCTAAGACTTGACCGAGCTTTATTTTGTTATCGTATTTCAGTCATCAAAAAAAAATGTCGAATGTTTCTTCGATTTTTCGAGGAGAGATGACATAATTATTGTTAATAACTAATTAACGAAAAACGTTAAGAAAAAAAACGTCGGTCAAGACTAAACTAATATTAGACTGAATAAGTGTACCAAATTTCAAGTCAATCTGTTTGTTCGATGTTGAGAAATCGTGTACACCGTTTTGAAAAACATTGGAAAAAACGCGTTTAAAGGATCATCCCACTTTAGACGGCTGAAAAATGAAGTAATTTGGGAATTTTTTGTATGTTCCTATAAAAGACGTTGATGCAAATCTTTTTGAGCTTGATAAAATAACTCTTGAAATATATGAAAGAATTTTTTTTATTCATTTTACATAATTGATCTACCCCTGGTAGCAACATCCTCGGGAATCGCTTTTTCCCGAGGATGTTGCTACCAGGGGTAGATCAATTATGTAAAATGAATAAAAAAAATTCTAACAAACAGAGTGACGAGCCAAAAATTAGAGTTATTAAAAAAATTAATTTTCAAGGAATAAGTTAGATGATTGAAAAATTGTTTAGACATTTATTTGTATGCACATTAACAAAGTTGCGTAGCAAATTTCATTAAAAAATATTCATATTTAAAGAAGTTATAAACAATTTCGTGAAGAACCTTTGAACGTGAGGAGCTCAACGGTGTACTTGATTCCGGCCATCCGGTTGATTGGAAACAGAAGGACCAATTTTTTTCTCAAAATATATAATATTGGCTAAGACTTGACAGAGCTTTTTTTTGTTATCGTATTTCACCCATCAAAAAAAAATGTTGAATGTTTCTTCGATTTTTCGAGGAGAGATGACATAGTTATTGTTAATAACTAATTAACAAAAAACGTTAAGAAAAAAAACGTCGGTCAAGACTAAACTACTACTAGACTGAATAAGTGTACCAAATTTCAAGTCAATCTGTTTGTTAGATGTTGAGAAATCGTGTACACCGTTTTGAAAAACATTGGAAAAAACGCGTTTAAAGGATCATCCCACTTTAGACGGCTGAAAAATGAAGTAATTTGGGAATTTTTTGTATGTTCCTATAAAAGACGTTGATGCAAATCTTTTTGAGCTTGATAAAATAACTCTTGAAATATATGAAAGAATTTTTTTTATTCATTTTACATAATTGATCTACCCCTGGTAGCAACATCCTCGGGAAAAAGCGATGTCAGCTCCGTTGATGTTATTTCTGAGTAGATTTATTCGAAACACAAAACCCAAAAAGATTTGACATCAGTATGGTTGTGGCTACTATTTGAACTAGGATTATTCATTTTCATGCACAAATAACAAAATGGCGGCTGTTGAAAAGAAGTCTAAAAAAATAAGACCTTTTTGAGTGATTTTCGGTTAAAAAAAGTACTCAAAATCAAAATTTTCAAATCAATATAGTTTCAGCCGTAGCCATATATGTAACGAATATGTAGTAAAAATTTCGTAACGATTGGTTTAGTAGTTTCGGAGAAAAAATCGACCGAGCAAGAAAAAAGTGGTTTTGAGAAAAACGCGTTCAAAATTCGCGTCCGGGTAAGAGTAGGCTAACTCGAAAAATAATACTTAGATCGCTCCGATCTTTATGAAATTTCACACGAAACTTTTGACGTGGTCTATTTTCAAAATCCATTTTTCAAAAATCGATTTTTTCAAATTTTTAGCGTGGGATAATCCCTTAAAGTTTGACTAACAGTTCTATCGTTGTAATAATAAGTTTACCTTAAATCTGTTATTCTGGCACCTCATATGAAACCTTTGTCTTCAATTTGACATTTCTCCAGCGACGAACAAGTGTTCGTTATTTTCGCAGTAGCCTAACCACTTAACATAAAAATACCGTTGCTTTTAATGTGCATTTTCAAAATTAATTTTCGCGCATTACTTTTTTCAAATTTCCGCATCCCTACATTTTTTCTTCCGACTGAAGTGTGAAATTCTGCAACGTTTTTTTTGTTACCTTCCCTCGAATTGTCACTGCACGATTTTATAGTTGATTTTGTGTGATATTGCGTTTCGAAACGAAAAGTCAACTTTTCCAACCGGGCACGCACGATGCAAAGCCCATCGACAAACGGATAAGGCAACACGCGCAAGGGGTGAAGTATTTACGAGAAAAATAAATTAAATTTAGTGCCCCTGATACAATCGGAAGTGGTGGTCGTTGTGGATCGCGATCTTCCGGATTCTCTCACGGTTCGTTACACTCCAACGCCGATATTGTCGTCAAGATTCGATCTTTATCGTTTTCGCATAAGCGACGAATTAAACACGACGAAGGAACGTCTGATCGACGACAGCGACACGAAAGTCACGTTTGTCGGCCTCACACCGGGAAGACTTTACAATGTGACCATGTGGACTGTCAGTAGGAACGTGGAGAGTCGACCACTCGTCCGGCAGGATCGACTCTGTAAGTTATCCGTTGACGATGATAACGCATGAACATTTTTGAACGCTTTACTTGATTTTTCTTGTCTGTATCGATGAGTCGATATGTCCATCTGGATATCACAAATCACATGGGAGGATCTCACGTACGTATTCTCGAGACATTCAACCCTAATTAAGGGGCCTAACGCCCCTGTGTACGCTGAAAAGTTGGGTGATTTTCGGGAATTTTTTGGAAGAAAAGTACTCGAATAAATGTTTCGGAAAATTGAGAATATATTTGGCTATATTTGACCTATATTACATAATTTTTTCATAGAAAAATATTGAGATCGAAGCGACTTATGCGCTGCCTTCGGAGGCGCGAAAAAAAAAGTTCCTCCACTGCTGACATGATTCCGGCTGATTGAGTAGCTGAAACCGAAAGAGGAAAAATGTCGTTAAACTGGAAGGTATTTTCTGTACAATGACGTAGGATTTTCGAAAAATATCAAAATCTAAGAAAATGGCGTAGTTATGAAAAAAGTCTTTTTTCTTGCCTATAAAATGTTCGTTTTTTCAATGCCAAATCGTCAATTTTCATCCAATCGAAAATATCCTACGTTATTGTAGAGTAAATATATTCAAGAGTACTCAGTTCAAATTTCAAGTCAATCGGATAATTGCTCTTTGAGTTACAATGTCAGCAAATTTGAAAAATCTCATTTCGAGAAAAACGAGTTTATTTAATATTTAATATTTAATATTTAATATTTAATTTAATATTCAATATTAAAATTTAATTTTAATATTTAACTATCGATTTTAGCAAGATAAAATGGCATTGATATAAATGATATAAATGATAATGATATTTGTGAAAGTATAAACTGTCGAAAAAGGCAACAAAAAAAATCGATTTTTTAAAAATGTCACACTGGTATAGCCCTTTAAACCCGTATTTCCGGCTGCAAGCGTGCCTCGTGCAATGAAACAGTTCAAGTGTTTCGAGAATTTCGAAATTGTTGGGGTAATGGCTCGAAAGTTCTCACGCCTTTCATCGAACCAGCAGAATCTTTAAGCGCATCTTCAAGGGAGTACCTTTGGAAAAACTTGCTGATTTTCGTGATGTTTTTTTAAAGGAAAGATTTCTTCATCATTTTTCAGACTTAGGGTATGTTTTATTAGACAACTTTTTGCTGTCAAATGGTTTTTTTTAAATTTATTCATTAATCTTTATGAATGGTGGAGAGATGACACGATCTTTTAAACTGCATTTGAGAAACTGGCGGGGCGTATAGCTGAGAAATGAATCGACTGATTCTGATGAAATTTGGTGTAAATCTTTCTAACCTCGTGTAAAACAGGACCCTAAATGTTGTTGAAAATCAAAATAAGTCTTTTTATTGCAAAATGTAGCCATTTTTTTCGGAAAATTAAAATGTTTTGTTTCAAAGGGTACCATTTCATCGATTTTCAACATTTCGTACTTTTTCTTGGTTCATATTCTGCGTATGAGTGTTTATGAAAGAAAAATCTTCGTTTTTTTCCGATCAATACTTCAGCTATTTTTAAAGATTGATGAAAAAAAAGTACCATTCATCAACTAAAAGATGTAATGAAACATACCCTAATTCTAATCGTGAAGAAATTTGTAATTAAAAAAAATCATGAAAATCAGCAGTTTTTTCCTTGCCTAAAGGTATCTTCCCCCTTAAGAAAGCGAAATTCCAAGATTTTTTCGTGTAACGATTTATTCTACGTAACTGAAATTTAATTCACATATTATGTGCACAACTAATTTTCATTATTACTTTATATTTATTACTTCATAATATTAATATTGATTTATTACTATTAATTAATAGTAATAAATTTATTTTTCAAAGAAATTTTTTTTCCTTAAATATTTGAACATGGCGCTTGTACGACACTCACTTCAGAGACGGTGGCCAGCTGAGTTGTTGCACGGCGTACCACCTAGCGTCTGGTGTGATAATCTGAAACATCAGCGCCGAAAAGTGTTAGATTGTTACGACCCACACGCTCTATGTGAACCTAAAAAGTCCAAATAAAAGTGAAAATTCGAAAAATGGTACGTGTTTAAAAAAAATGTACTATTTTTCATGACATTTTGAATGTAGTATTTGTGAATGAAAAAGGGGTTTAAAAAAAAATAATTTTTACGGAACTTGAGGTTCACATAGACGGTAATTATATTATCTAAAAGTGTGCGAAATTTCAAAATGATCGGTCATATAGCTTTTGAGTTATCTTGTACGAGGTTCACGAGAGGGTGGTTTTCAGGAAAACGCGTAAGTTTAAAAAATCAAAGATTTTGTGACTCAATGACCTACCGATTGATCTGCGATTCTGGGATCATAAAGTAGGCCCTCAGCTTTCTCGTTAAGTTCATTGTCAGCCATAAGCTCTTAACGTTATAAAATTATCCCCCCCCCCCCCCCGCCCTCTAACCATTCATTGGTCGAATGCACAAAAATAGAACTGGGCATTGGACGATCGAGTTCAGTGGACTAAAATAAACATTGCGATAATGGCGAATCGCTTGCCCGGCATTTTTCGTTGAAGGTAAACATCCCCGTCGCAACTATACAAATTCTCTTCTATTTGCGGAATTTTCACGTATCAAGTAAATAAATAAAACATTTAATTGTTTCTCGAATGTTTCGTTGTGACTGACGTTTTGTTTTATTTTTCTCAGATCCAGAGCCTATAACAGCGATTCACGCGATCGACGTCAACGATACGAGGATAACCCTAACCTGGGACGTCCCGAGGGGCGAGTACGACGCTTTCGAGGTGCAGTATATCAACAGCGAGGATGGCTACGTCCAAAATATAACGTCTCTGAGCGCCATCACGATATCGGGACTGAAACCTCACAGGAATTATACGTTCACGCTTGTCGTAAGATCGGGCTCGGAATCCAATAATCTCAGGCGATCGAATCCGCTAAGCGCGAGCTTCACGACGAGCGAATCCTATCCTGGGAGAGTCGAGAAATTTCATCCCACGGACATTCAACCCAGCGACGTTAGCTTCGAGTGGTCGTTGCCTAGTCAGGAGCAAAACGGTGTCATTCGCAGATTCAGCATCACTTATGGCTTGGAGGTAATTTCAGACAATCGGAACGTCTTTTGGAACGGAAATGCCAATAATTGGGCCTCTAACGTGCCAATAATTGGGCCCCTAACATGCCAATAGTTGGGCCCTTAAAGTTCCAATAATTGGGCCCTTAAAGTGCTAATAATTCGGCCCTTAAAGTGCTAATAATTCGGCCCTTAAAGTCCCAATAATTGGGCCCTTGAAGTGCCAATAATTGGACCCTTGAAGTGCCAATACTTGGGCTGTTAAAGCGCCAACAATTCGGCCCTTAAAGTGCCAATATTTGGGCCCTTAAAGTGTCAACAATTGGGCCCTTAGAGTGCCAACAATGGGGCCCTTAAAGTGCCAATATTTGGGCCCTTAAAATGCCAATATTTGGGCCCTTAAAGTGTCAACAATTGGGCCCTTATAGTGCTAACAATTGGCCTCTTAAAGTGCCAATAATTGGGCCCTTAAAGTGCCAATACTTGGGCTCTTAAAGCGCCAATAATTTGGCCCTTAAAGTGCCAATATTTGGGCCCTTAATGTGTCAACAATTGGGCCCTTAAAGTGCCAACAATCGGGCCCTTAAAGTGCCAACAATCGGGCCCTTAAAGTGCCAATACTTGGGCTCTTAAAGCGCCAATAATTTGGCCCTTAAAGCGCCAATAATTTGGCCCTTAAAGTGCCAATATTTGGGCCCTTAAAGTGTCAACAATTGGGCTCTTAAAGTGTCAACAATTGGGGCCTTAAAGTGCCAATATTTGGGCCCTTAAAGTGTCAACAATTGGGCCCATACAGTGCCAACAATTAGGCTCTCAAAGTGTCAATAATTGGACCCTTAAAGTGCCAACAATTAAGCCCCTAAATTGCCAACAATTGGGCCCTTAAAGTGCCAATATTTGGGCTCCCAAAGTGCCAATGATTGGGTCCTCAAAGTGAGAATAATTTGGCACTTTACCTTACGTAATTTCTTCTTAAGGACATGGACAAGATCAACATAACCTCAAAATATTCGAACCTAGTTTTCTCATTGGTGGTTAAGCCTTTTATGAAAACGGAAGAAATAGTCTCCGTAAAATTCACTAACGCAGAGCTTGACGATTTCATCGTGCCACAAAAATCTTTCATCGTTGCGAAATTTCGGTTAAAAAATTGCATCTATCTCTCTCGCACTCTCATGTCACGTGGGGCATCGTTCACTTAGCCTTGGGGCCTGCACTCCACGGCTACGATCACTTCGAAATTTCAAATCCTAATTTCGACCAAACTATGCAATCGATTGAAATTAAATTGATCGTGTACATGCGATATTGTTGCAGAAAGAGCCTAACGGTCGACATTTTTCGAAATTTTGAAAAAATCTTTACAGATTGTAGTTACCATAGGATGAATTGGTCATTACCGACTGACGGCCCGAATTCATGAAAATTTCATGTTGGGCTCTCGACAGTGAAAAAAAACACAATTTGAGCGTTGTTTTAATTGATTTTATGGAAAAGTGACGGAGAAATTGGGGTTTAGAGTTTTTTTTACATAATACCAGCAGAATTCTTTTAAATTATACTCACACGTTTTTACCTATTCTTAATAGAGACCTAATGACCTCCACTTGTGAAAAAGTTTTTGATCGTCATAACAATAATGAAAAAAGACCGCTGCTTTTCAACGATGCAAACGTCGAATCGATTTTTTTTACTGGGAAAGTCACTTACATCATTAGCTACATATCATTAAAAACACAACATATCTGCTGTATAGCGTAAGGTTTATTGAGCGTTTAGGTTTTTTTTTCATAGATTTTGCTTGAAGCAAAAGAAAAAAAAACGCTTTTTCCATTGCTCCGCCAATTTTATTTACTTGATTGCACCTTCACTATGTTCACTACAATATCGTTTGGTTGATAACGAACGAAACTCAATGATCAACTTCACCGCAATGAATTGGAACAATACCAACTGTATGCAATTTCGTTTTGTGGTGCAGGGTTCGACGCACACCCAAGTGCGCAATTTCACGCCCAACGAGTTTCGCGGCGTCATCAAGTCTCTCATACCCGGCAAGACCTACGTATTTCGTATCCAGGCGGAGACGAAAATAGGCTTCGGTCCGGAGGCGGTGTGGAAGCAAAAAATGCCCATACTCGCGCCTCCGAAACCACCGACTCAGGTCGTACCGACCGAGGTATGCAGAAGCAGCACCACCATACAAATTCGCTTCCGCAAAAATTATTTCAGCGAACAAAACGGCGCAGTTACCTCCTACACGGTTATCGTCGCTGAGGACGACAGCAAAAATGCGTCAGGCCTCGAAATGCCAAGCTGGCGCGATGTCCAAGCCTACAGTATCTGGCCACCCTATCAGGTGAGACGAGTGACACATTTTTTTTTCCTTTAAACTAAAAGCACTTTTTTTTCAAATTCCACGAGTCATGATCGAGGAAAAAAATGATTAAAATCCAGACTATTCGGCACGGTTTCTTATGAACAATCGTAAACTGCAGTGGAATTCTAACGTTAAGGGGGGGATGATACCTTTAGGCGAGGAAAAAAAACTTGATGTTCGTGATTATTTTTAAGGAAAGATTTCTTCACCATTTTTGAGACTTAGGGTATTTTTTTAAAACTATTTTTGACTGTTACGTGGTATTTTTTATTGATCTTTAAAAATGGCGGTGGCATGGCACGGTCTCATAAACGGGTTGCGGCGGATATTGTCGGATGGCGTGACACGTAGCGTCGGCGGGATTAATCTGAGAAAAAACCAACGGAAATGTTTCTTTCATTAACGCTCATATGCAGAATATGAACCAAGAATAAGTGAGAAATATTTAAGGGGTCAGTCCACTTTGGAGCCACGAAAAAAAGGCTATTTTCGCGATTTTTTTGAGGTTTTTATAAAAGATAGGAATGTAAACGTTGTTAGGCTTGATAAATAAAGTCTTAAAATACATTTAAAAAAATGTTTTAATTCATATTTATTCATTTTTAAGTACAAAAACTATAGTTTAACGTAACGCCTCAAAAATAGGTGGGCTAGGTAGCTCCATCACAACTCGGAACATTTAAGATCACGTTTTAGACAATAAGGTCAGAATGATTTATACCAAATTTCAAGAGAATCGGTCGATCAGTTTTTTAGCTGTACGTCACGCCAGTTTAGAAGACCGTGTCAAATCTACGCCATTTCAAAATATTA
Organism: Ophion slaviceki; assembly: GCA_944452715.1. NCBI lineage: Eukaryota > Metazoa > Arthropoda > Insecta > Hymenoptera > Ichneumonidae > Ophion > Ophion slaviceki. The sequence continues at coordinate 24,932,729 of OX101792.1, forward strand.
CAAAAAAATACCATGTAACAGGCAGTAGTAGTAATAAAACATGCCGTAAATATAAAAAATGGTGAAGAAGTGTTTCTTGAAAAAATAAAAATGAAAATAAGCAAATTTTTTCCTCCTCAAAGGTCTCTCTCTCTTTGAGGACATCACTGTGGCAGGCCGAAAAAAGGTCGTTGTTTTCGATTTTTCTTGTTCACTAGATTATTTATTTGGTATTTAAAAAAAAACGCATGTTGTTAAGCATAATTTGAACTTAGTTCGTGTCAATTTTTATTCGGAACATTTGAAAACGTTATAAACGTTATAAACGGATAAAAAAATGTGGTCCAACGGCCGGATCGATAAGTTGACAATCGTTGGTCTGAAAAAAAAAGTAAAAAAGTTTCATAATCTAGACGAAGAAAATTTTTTACTACAAAATATAGGAGGTTAAAAAAATTGCATGTGTTGGAAAATTTTTCTTCATATTCGGTGGTTTAAAAAATACTAATTTAAAAAAAAACTAAATTAAGAAAAAAACGTAATTTGTATGCTTCGAAGGTTAGCATTTATTGAAAATATCCATGTCCAAAAAGAAACTCTATCCTCTACGAACTTTTATTTTATTGATCATTTTCCAGGATTTTTTGCTCATTTCTTACAAGCGTCCTAGAATGTTAATAAAGAAAAACAATTAATAAATAGTAACGCAAATTTTGAAAAAAAAAAACAAGAAGAAATTCAAGGTTCGTTGTCAATTGCAATTGTGCCAAGTAGTTAATTAACTCAATTAATACTTAATTAATAGTTAATCGTTAAAGAACAACGATTTGATGACTTATCGCAAAAACTTTTGCCTTGGAATTATATTTATATAAAATAATGAAATTATAAAATAATAATTATTAAAAAATTATAAAACGAATAAAAAATTATAAAATAAAACAAAGTTAAAATTAAAATGTTCACTTCGTTATGAAAAACATTGTCATGAATGTCGAGTTTGCATTGTATGTATTTGAAAAAAAAAGCAACGATTTGACGACTTATCGCAAAAACTTTTGCCTTGGAATTATATTTTTATAAAATAATAAAATAATTATTATTAAAAAATTATAAAATAAATGATAAAATAATTAAAAAAAAATGACAAAACAAATAGAATATTATAAAATAAAACAAAATAAAATTTTTTTGAAATTTTCACTTCGTTATGAAAAACATTGTCATGAATGTCGAATTTGCATTGTATGTTGACGCATAGTTCGATAACGACGACAATTCATAGTCAATAGAGCCGCGTCACTGCATCAATTTTCCATAAAATTCCCCCTCGATTCATCCTCAGTTTACGATGATTCGAATTTCTCGTCTCACAGCAAAGCACATTTGCGCGAATGTCTTTTCGAAATGATTATCCCCCGACCATTTGGAGCCTCTTGGGGTGCTCTGGCACAATTATTTTCCATTCACCTTTTCGCACGAACAAAGTAAATGGCGAACTGAAAAAATGTAAATGTGCCTCGTAAAAAAATAGTTGAACAATGAAATTCGCGTTATCGACACCATTTATCTCGGAGCAAAATTCGCCTCGTGTTTTTCTCTCTACGTAATAAAAACCGCGAGCGCGAGATGATGAGAACGAAGAAATAAAAAGTCGTATTGTGTCGCAATTGAGACAGTCACATAAATTCTCAAAGCTATCTAGAGGGGAAAAATAAGAATAATGGATCAAATAATGAATGCAACGAATTATTCCCGAGCAACTCGTTAATGTGCGCGATCACGCCTCCTATTGCGTACTCCGTGCATCGATGCTTGACAAACCGTCGTTGCAGTTTGTCCGCGTGCGATCACGTTTGCGAGTGGGTTTCTCGCGAGGAAAAAAACACTCCAGTGCATATATCCGCAAATAAGCGAGCCCCGCTGTTCCAGTCTTTAGTGGTCCATTTCCAGATATTTTCGGTGCCGATTTTCTACTTTCGTCATTTTTTCGACGATGAATAAGCTCGTTGACATTGTTTCGAAAACTGGGAGTATAATACGAAAGGTAGCATTTTGTTGCGAGAATATTGTCACAAAAAGTCTTGTTTTCCAGATATGGTACGTTGCTAAATGAAATATGGTAGCTGTAAACCTCGATGAGTCAAATATGACTATATTAAGGGGTTATATACAGTCAGGAGGCCCAAAAAGATTGATTTTTCACGAATTTTTCTTGAGAAGACGTTATCATTTATCAACGTAAAAATTTGTACACATATTATGGTAACTTTTAACTGTATTTTAACATTTTTTATTTGTAAAAATAATTATTTTGAAAGCTGCTTAAGCTGATCTTTGAGAGCACCTCTAAAAAAGGCGTCTTGCGGTGAGCACGATATCTCTGGACTGGATCATCTAAAATGAAAAAAACCAAAAATATTTCGTTGATATAATGGATTATATTGTAATTGATCGAAGAAATAAGCAAAATAATAATTTCGTACAAAATGGCGGCTTCTAAAAAAAATCGAATTTTTACAAAAATTCAGGCCTTGAATTGTTTATAAAATGGAAAATATTTATCGGTGAGAAAAACCTTCGATTAATTACTAAAAAATATACTTGAAAATATTGTGTTAAAATTTGCGACTGATCTTGCTCACCGACTTTAAAAACCCAGTTTCGAGAAAAACGCGTTTAAAGTTTCGAAAGCACTTTCGAACGCTCTGACACGGCATTACAAATGTGCGTGTAACTTCGAGAATATTCGCCGGATTGGCAAGAAATTTTCTGTGCGTACTTAAATATACGTACATTACGAAAAGATATTTAAAAAAAAAACGATTTTTCGAGAATTTTAACTGTATGTAACCCCTTAAGGTGAACCTCACTGTGACGAGCCGATAATAAGGTCGTTTTTTTTTTCGATTTCTTTTTGTCTAGTAGATGATTTATTTGGGATTTGGAAAAAGAGTATATTATCAAGCATACATTAAACTTATTTCGTGTACATTTTTATTCAAATAAAAAAAAAATTAAAAAACTTTATAATGGCTGGTCTGAAAAGAAAATTAAAAAGTTTTATAATCCATATAAATGTAGGTCTTGTTGTACGTAGCAGTTTTTTCGAGAAAAAAATCACAAAATGGCTGGTGTTAAAAAAGTGTAATTTTGGCGAAATTTATACTTATATTCGGAGCCTTGAAGGAGCCAAAATTTCGAAAAAGAAAACGGCTACGTACAACCATAGTTACTGCAATAACAGATTTTTTTGCAAGAAAAAAACAGGATTGATAGTTTCAGTGTCTGTTACTTGGTCAATTTTCAATATTTGAGCTTGAACATTTTTTTTACAGACTCTTGAATATGTGAACTTTGATAAAGTGCAAAAAAATCGATTTTTTTAAATTCGTCACCGTGTTGTTTCGCCTTAAAATACAAAATAAAAAAAAATCAATTTGAATCTTCCGTAATATGGCTTGACTTTTTCAAACAGACGTTCCTTCGTGCTTATTACGTAGTAGGTAAAAAAAAACGCGGCAATCGACTTCACAATTACGTTTTGGACCTTGCCTACCGCAATTAAATGTAGGAAATAAACTTGAACCGATTTTCTTTTCTCAATTGTCGTCAAGGTGATGGAGCCGTATTATCCTTTCAAAAATGGCTCGGTCGAGGATTTCACGATAGGCTCGGAGAATTGCGACAATAAGATCGGTTACTGCAATGGACCATTGAAGTCCGGCTCGACCTATCGCGTAAAAGTTCGCGCCTTCACGGCACCTGACAAATTCACGGACACGAGTTACAGTTTTCCTATTCAGACAGGTGAGAACGAGAATTATCCAACACTTCGGTACGAATAGTTTCTGCGATTCCACCGCGGGTTGATTTTTAACGAGTTCGTCGATGTTTGACAAAATATACAATTTGCATTGACGTTTTTGTTTAAGGGGGAGATACCTTTAACGCGATCCTCTAGTATCTCGGCTGTTTTTTTACGGCTTTTTCAATAATTTTTTACGGGCAAAGCATCGAAATAATCAATCTCATTGTTTTTGCATAATCTTTATTAACATTTAAATAAGCTTTACAAATTTTTTGAAGTCAAAATATATAATAGAATAAACGTTATAGTGGCCGACAGGAAGACATCAAGTAAAAGAGGTGCTTGACGGTGACCAAGATTGCGGCTGTTCTGCTTATCTGAAATCAAAAAACCAAACGGCATTTTAATCTTCATATTTAAGACTAGCGATTGAACTAGAGTGAATTCTAAATTACGAAAATTGACTTTTTTATACACTTTTGAAAATTACATTCTATTTTTTACTCATTTTTTCTTAAGTTTTTCGCTCGTACAAAAAACAAACTATCGAAGCAATCATGATAATCCTAGTTCAATCGCTGGCTTATAACATATTAAAGATGCTGTATAAATTTGAACAAGATCGGTGCAGTAGTTTCTGAAATATCGTGGTCACCGTTTCGAAAAATGGTGTTTCGAGAAAAACGCGTTTGAAAGTATACCTGCTCCGTATACCTGCTCCGTTCCAGGGCCGTAACTTGTGAACCACTGCGAATATCGAAAAATCCTTTGGCACACATTTTCTACACATGTTTTAGATGTGATTTATGAAAAAAAATCGATTTTTTCGACCCGAGAACCTAGAGGATCGCCTTAAGCGAGAAAAATGGCTGACATTCGTGATTTTTTTTTAAAAGCAAATGTTTTTTTCCCGATTTTTTAAACCTAGGGTATGTTTTATTACTAATTTTGGCTATTCCGTGTTATTTTATTTATTTATTGATGTTTAAAAATGGCGGACGAACATTTTTCTTTCATTGACACTCATACGTAGAATTTGGGGGCCGGGTTGAAATTCCGAACTTTGCACAATCAGAACGCTCAAAACTCCGAAAATATACTACGCCGAAAAATGAAAAGTCCGAAAGAATTTTACACGAAAGACCAAAAGTCCGAAAATCTGAACATCGTGAAAATAATTCGGCTATGGAAGTTTTAAAAGTTTCAAAATTTTCAATAAATCGACGAATTGTTTCAAGAATTTTTTTTTTATTAAGAAGTGATTTTACGTCAATTTTTTAATTTGTCTAGACAATGTTATACGTTCTACATCATTTGCAGTCAACTGCGTAGACTTTCGCTGGCATAATTTTGACGAACCTTGTAATTTCGGAACATCAAAATTAGGAATTTTAAACCGCCGGCGCATTCAAAGTTCGGAATTTCAACCCCGCCCTCATGTCAAGATCATGTCAGCGAAAATCTACACAGTTGAGTGTAAATTATGTAGAACGTAGAACATTGTCCAGACAAATTTCAAAATTGACGCAAAATCACTTCTTAATAAAAAAGAAATTCTTGAAATAATTCGTCGGTTTATTGAAAATTTTGAAACCTTTAAAACTTTCATAGCCGAATTATTTTGACGGTGTTGAGATTTTCGGAGTTTTGGTCTTTCGTGTAAAATTCTTTCGGAGTTTCAAGCGTTCTGAGCATTCAAAGTTCGAAATTTCAATCCGGCCTCAGAATATGAACCAAGAAAAAGTGAGAAATGTTGAAAATCGTTAAAATAGTACGCTATGAAACAAAAATATAGAATTTTCCAAAAATTGCTATATTTTGGGATAAAAGATACTTTTTTTTAAATTTTCAACAACATATTTAGGGTCATGTTTTAGACAGTAAGGTTAGAAAGATTTATACCAAGTTTCATCAGAATCGGTCGATTAGTTTTTAACTATAAGTCACGCCAGTTTTGCAGCGCAATTTAGAAGACTTTTGAAGATTAATAAAAATAAAAAAATACCATGTAACAGCCAAAAGTAGTAATAAAGCATACCTTCAGTTTGAAAAATTACGAAGAAATCTTACCTTTGCAAAAAAATTCATGAAAATCAGCAAATTTTCTCCGCTCCTAAGAGTATCTCTTCCCTTAAATTGAAAACGTACAAGGTGGCAAATGCCTCACTCTCTAAATTGATGCCTCGTTTCGTGTACATGTCTGGCCCAAGGATTGCTGCTGGCAGGTAAGACGTTTTGTGTCGATAAATCGTGAAGACAGTCAAAGTATCAAAAATTTTCATGTCAATTTGACATCAGAAGTTGTTAACGTTCCCTCAACGAAATTTCTGACAGCTGTGACTTTTCATTCGTATTACAATTTCCACGTGATGTAACATTCCAGTTTCGTCCGTTTGACATGGATTTTTGCCCATCCGCAGATAAGGACAACACCGCAATTATTGTCGGAGTAACCGTGCCGTTGATCTTGCTGCTGACGTTGCTGGGAATCGGACTGTTGATAAGACGCAGACGAAGCCAGGGCCGAAAGACAACGGAGACTCGAGCTACGGACAATCTGTCTCTGCCCGATAGCGTAATCGAAACTAGGTAAACTCCACCCACATCAGTTTTATCCAGCATGATGTTGAAGTTTGCACCGTTGCAACCCTGCGATCTTTTTGATTTGCTAATTTCTTTATTTTTATTGTTATTTAAAACTTTTTTTGCAGCTTTCGGTTAAGATAAGATACATTTTGGATAAGGATTCTCAAAAATGTTTTGGTGTCTTTCGTAGTATAAATGTGCCAACAACATTTGGGAATACGAAAAAAATATATTTTCGCTGCATTCCTACGATGCAAACTTCAAATGGGTTTGTCCAGATCCTTTTTTTCGTGACAAAGCTCCAGGCTTCGGAACAGATGTCAAAATTTTTTTCGCCAGAAGTAGATGTTTGGGAAATAATTAGCATAGCAAAAAATCAATTGCAAAAAGTAGGGTAGAGTGCCCAATTATTGGGACTTTGAGGGCCCAATCAGTGGCACCTCAAAGGTCCAATTGTTGGCACTTTAAGGGCCCAATCATTTCCACTTTAAGGGCCCAATTAGTGGCACTTGAAGGGCCCAATTAGCGGCACTTGAAGGGTCCAATTAGTGGCACTTTAAGGTCCCAATTATTGGCACCTTGAGGGCCCAATTGTTGGCACCCTAAGGACCCAATTGTTGACACTTTAAGGGTCCACTTGTTGACACTTTAAGCGCCCAATTGTTGACACTTTAAGGGCCTAATTGTTGGGACTTTAAGGGCCCAATCGTTGGGACTTCAAGGGCCCAACCGTTGGGACTTCAAGGGCCGAATTATTGGCACTTCAAGGGCCCAATTGTTGGCAATTTGAGGGCCCAATTATTGACACATTGAGGGCCCAATCATTTCCACTTTAAGGGCCCAATTAGTGGCACTTGAAGGGCCCAATTAGCGGCACTTGAAGGGTCCAATTAGTGGCACTTTAAGGTCCCAATTATTGGCACCTTGAGGGCCCAATTGTTGGCACCCTAAGGACCCAATTGTTGACACTTTAAGGGTCCACTTGTTGACACTTTAAGCGCCCAATTGTTGACACTTTAAGGGCCTAATTGTTGGGACTTTAAGGGCCCAATCGTTGGGACTTCAAGGGCCCAACCGTTGGGACTTCAAGGGCCGAATTATTGGCACTTCAAGAGCCCAATTGTTGGCAATTTGAGGGCCCAATTATTGACACATTGAGGGCCCAATTATTGTCACCTTAAGGACACAATTATTGGCACCTTAAGGACCCAATTATTGGCACCTTAAGGACCCAATTATTGGCACCCTAAGAGCCCAATTGTTGACACCCTAAGGGCCCAATTATTGGCAGTTTGAGGGCCCAATTATTGGCATATTGAGGGCCCAATTATCAGCACCTTAAGGATCCAATTATTGGCACTCTAAGGGCCCAATGACCCTTCAAGGGCCTAATTGTTGGCAGTTTGAGGGCCCAATTATTGGCACCTTGAGGACCCAATTATTGGCACCCTAAGGGCCCTATTGTTGACACCCTAAGGGCCCAATTGTTGACACTTTCAGGGCCCAATCGTTGGGACTTTATGGGCCCAATTATTGTCACTTCAAGGGTCCAATTGCTGGCAGTTTGAGGGCCCAATTATTAGCATATTGAGGGCCCAATTGTTGGTACCTTAAGGACTACTGTGTATGTAGAAGAGAAGTGTCAATAATTGGTGAGGTGCCAAAGTAAGGTCACTTTACCCTAATTGGAATCGCGAGTTTACCACAAATTCCAGATTTGTCCTGATGAATATCTTCTTAAATTCAGATTCTTTTATTATTTGCGATTTTACGAGTTTTCATGAAAAATCCTTCCGAAATTCAACAGCCGCCCAATCAGGGTCGACACTTTCGCCGAGCACTACCGAATAATGTCGGCCGATTCGGATTTCCGTTTTTCCGAAGAATTCGAGGAGTTAAAGCACGTTGGCAGAGACCAGGCCTGTACGGCCGCCGATTTGCCGTGCAATCGTCCGAAAAATCGTTTCACCAACATATTGCCGTACGATCACAGTAGATTCAAACTTCAGCCGGTCGACGACGAAGAGGGTTCGGATTACATCAATGCGAATTACGTTCCGGTGAGGCCTTTTTTTCTCCTCGTTTCTTCGAAGCCAAAAAAAATTGATTGGTTGCGTGGATTTTTGTGAAATTGCATTTTCACGCACAGGGTCACAATTCCCCGAGGGAATTCATCGTCACGCAGGGTCCGTTGCACTCGACCCGCGATGACTTTTGGCGAATGGTGTGGGAGAGCAATAGCCGAGCTATCGTCATGCTGACGAGATGCTTCGAGAAGGGCCGCGACAAGTGCGATCATTATTGGCCCGAATCAACTCTGCCCGTTTACTACGGCGATATCAGCGTCACGATACTCAACGAGGCGCGATATCCGGATTGGAGTATTACGGAATTTATGCTCTGCAGGGTAAGCCATTCAATTTAAAGCTTATGCAGGTCACACATCAAAAAGCACGACACGATATCGTAATATTAGGCCGAGGAATTTCGTTAAACGGTTTTTTTAATTCCAAAGAGAACATTTGATGTGGCATTTATTTATTACTATTATATTATTTTATTTATTTATTATATTATTTTGTTTATTTATTATATTATTTTATTTATTTATTATATTATTTTTAAGACCAAACAAAATTTTGTATTTCCAAATTATACTTCTACTTTTTTTCGTGATTTGAAAAAAATAAAAAAGGACATTTTCGTTTAGAATATTTATCTTTCTTACGGCATTTTTATATATTCTTTTATTATATTGGTTCCAAAAGAAAATCCGCATGTATTATGATTTTTGAATGTTTTTTAGTGTCATATCTCATTTTTATTATACCACGAAATCTTTTCTTGCCGATTTGAATTCTAGATACCTAAATAGATTTTCGTAACGGAGATTTGTCAAAAAAAGAATTCGAGCTATGGAGAAATAACAATTTTCATTGCATTTCAACGATGCAAACTTCGATCTCATTATTGAAGAACTTATTGATACTACTAATTATTTATACAAAGTATAAATAGGTCGTCGGCTCCGTATTAACTATTTGTATAAAAATGAATAACAATGATAACGATTTTATGATAAAGGCTTTATAAAAATGATAACGATCCCGCTGTAAAAAATTCTTTTTCCATTTTTATGTTCTCTTTTTTATAATTCTGGAAAATCTTTTTTCGCAGATTTAAACTCCAGATCTCTAAATTAGTGACTTGATGAACGATTGAGGGATTTTCGTAACAACGATATGCTAAAAAAATCGAGCGATTGAAAAATAACAATTTTCATTTTATTTCCAACGATGCAAACTTGAATCTGATTAGTGAACAATATTTAAACACTACGAATTATTAATATGAAGTATAAATAGGTCGTGGGCTATGCATTCATTTTTTTGATAAAAATCGTTGGCTTTATAAAATAGATAACGACTCAACTGCAAAAAAAAATTTTTTATATTTTTATTTTCTCATTTTTGTTATTCTACAAAATCTTTTTTCGCAGATTTAAATTCTAGATCTCTAAATAAGTGACTTGAAAAATGATTGAGGGATTTTCGTAACAAAGTTTTGGCAAAAAAAGATCGAGCTATTGAAAAATAAACTTTTCCATTGCATTCCAATGATGCAGACTTCAATTTCATTAGTGAACAAAAGGTAATACTATCAATTATTTGTATAAACTATAAATAATTCGTCTGCTATGTATTAACTTTACGTATGAAAATCGCTAGCGTCATAAGAATAAAAATATAAAAAATAATCTTTTCATTTTTAACATACCACAAAATCTTTTTTTGCACATTTAAATTTTTGAAATGATCGAGGGATTGAAAAAAAAACTTGAAAAAACTTAACTTTGAAAAAAAAATGCAAACTTCGATTACATCAGTGAACAACACATAAACACTATTCATGATTTATACAAAGTAAAAACAGGTCGTCAGCTATGTATTGATTATTCGTGTAAAAATCGTTGACTCTAAAAAAATTATAACGATTCCACGATAAAAAAATTCCAATTTTTCGAATTTCCGGGGTTACTAAGTCGTTAACTTTGGTGCACTCGTAGGGTGACACGAAACGAGTGATTCAACACTTCCACTTCACAACGTGGCCGGACTTTGGCGTACCGAGTCCACCCCAGACACTTGCACGTTTCGTGAGAGCGTTCAGGGAACGAGTGAGGCCCGATCAGAGGCCGATCGTTGTGCATTGCAGCGCGGGTGTTGGACGTAGCGGAACGTTCATAACCCTCGACAGGATACTCCAGCAGATACTGGTCTCGGATTACGTCGATATATTCGGTATCGTTTGGGCGATGAGGAAAGAACGCGTATGGATGGTGCAGACCGAGCAGCAGTACATATGCATTCATCAGTGTCTTCTGGCGGTACTCGAGGGCCAGGACACGACGGGACCGCCGCGAGAGATTCATGACAATCAAGGTTTCGAAGGTATGACGTCCAAAAATTTCTTTGCTCTCCAAAATTTCATTCCTCTTTTTTATATCTTCTTTCGCAATATCAAAAAATGCTCGAGTCTTTTGTGTTTTCGAGTTTCGGGAATTACCCAATTACGAGAAAATTAAAAAAAAATAAAAAAACAGGCAAGGAATATTTCCTTGCATTATAGATTTTTTGGCGAAGGTGAAAATTTCGTTTTGAAAAATGTTCTATAAGAAAAAAATAATATCGAAGGTTTGTGAAATACCTACTGTTGGTAAAATGTTTTTTTTTTTTCAAAACGATCATGTTTAAAAAAACGAACAAAAAATAATTCTACCTGGCTTAAGGGCGTAAGACTTTGCTTCGCGATTTCGAGTGGCAATAAAGTGTACAAATTCAATAGCAATTTATGTCATTGGGCGTTGATTTTTGACGTTTCTTCGAGAACACAGCTCGTGCATTACCGAGATCAAATATAACACTTGCCGAGAAGAATTCGATTAGACTTTTATCCATGCACAGGCCGTACTTTGGCGCAGTAATTGTTTAGAATCCACCCCTCAGGGTGAAGCATGTCAAGGGATGACTTTGCAGTTTCACTCGCAATCAGTCTACCGATTTCAGTGAAACAAAAGAGAAAATTCTTCTCATGCAAAACGATCAGAAATCCACTGTGAGTATCTTAAAAAAAAATGAAAATTAAGGGATGAACAACCCCTTTATTTTTATTTCTCTCGCCCCATGTTTAGAAGAGGTGCATTAAATTAAATAAATCGGGTATGGATTTAAAAGAGGGGTAAAATTAAAGTCGACGCATTTTTACCGACTGGCAACCTTAAGGGGGTAAGCCTCGCCTTCAAGTTCCTTATCGCGATTGTTCTTTTTTGCACTTAAAATGTGTATGCTGATTTAAAATATTTCTACAAACGCCAAATTGAAGTTTAGAGTGTGGAAAATTTTTCGAAAATCGAACGTCCGGCTTTGAAATTCTGCCAAAAATCGAAAAATCATCGGAGCTCAATAAATCAAACGGCATTTCAAAGAGCAAACGATTACGAAGAGAATGAGCACGGACTGGGCTTCTAAATCGAAATCGAGAACAAATGACCGACGATTTAATGACGTAACTTATTTTTGGCCAAAATGCGAAAAAAACTTGGATTACATTTTTTTTAAGTCCATATCGATGTATTTTTATTCCCTGAAAACGAATCCCCAAAATTCTTAATTTTCAATAAAAATCGACAAAAGTATATAGATACGTGTTTTTCGCATTTTCCTAGCGTAATTTTGAGTTTTTAACGAAAACTCCGCGATATACGTAACCGGCGGAAAATTTCCCATAAGAAATGGTTTAAATGTCGAAAGTAAAAGTTCGGTCCCTTTGGCCACTCATCTACCGCCAATTGGAATCGTCAAAATCGCGGGGTGAGAGGAAGAAAAATAAAGGGGAGGTTCATCCCTTAACTTCAATTTTTCATAATGTACCTATAGTGAATTTCTGATCGTTTCACATCGCAAGAATTTTCTGTTTCACTAAAATTGGTGGACTGTTTGGGGGGTGAAAGTGCAAACCAGCCCTCGACATGCTTCACTCCGAAGGGTGGTTTCACCCTTCAAAACCGTTTTTTTCCACCGAAAAAAAATACGTATCTACTAGTTTTTTATGCTCTACCATATACGTGAGTTTCACCAAAATTGAAGGCGAACTCCAAAGCAGGGTTGGGCATATTAGAATTTTTTTTATTCGTGAATAATAAAGAAACTTATTCAAAATTCGTTCTAAAATGAATAAAGAATCCGACTGGGTTCAGTATTCGTTCCGAAAATGAATAATGAATCCAACTGAAATCAGTATTCGTTCCGAAAATGAATAATAAATCTTACTGGATTCAGTAGTCATTTCAAAATGAATAATGAATCCTACTGGATTCAGTATTCATTTCAAAATGAATACTGAATCCTACTGGATTCAGTATTCGTTTCAACACAAGTGATGAATCCAACTCGATTCAGCATTCATTCCGTATTCGGATATCATCTAATTGAAGAATCTGGAAAAATGGACAATGGAAATAGGACAAATTTAATGTCCCATTTCTACCCCCATTTTTTCAGTTACTAGATACTAAGAGCGCGATTTCCCTTGGGTAAATATTATGTAATCGGACGATAATGTTCCAATAGAATGAACATGTTTTCTGACAATTTTTCCAGATTATTCGATTTGATGATATCCGAATACGAAATGAATACTGAATCGAATTGGTTTCATTACTTATGTTGGAATGAATAGTGAATTCAGTTGGATTCATTATTCATTTTGAAGAGAATACTGAATCCAGAAGAATTCATTATTCATTTTGAAGGGAATACTGAATCCAGAAGAATTCATTATTCATTTTCGGAACGAATACTGAATCCAACTGGATTTATTATTTATTCTCAGAACGAATACTGAATCGAGGTGGATTCATTATCGAAAAAAAAATGAATATCCATCTGACATGTATTCGGTATTATTTTCCTACTCGGATACATAAAAGTATTCGAGTACGCCCATCTCTGCTCCAAAGTGATAGTCTTCGTCAGTATAGGGTCGCCATAAACATCAAAATAAAAGACCGTCCGAAAATCCCATTTCCAAATCTCACGTAGACTTGTCCATCTTTAAAATTGAATCTCGGATTCAATTTTATTTACATTTTATCTCGGATTCAAATAACTCGCGATCATAACGCTATCCGTGGCTATTGAAGGTACTTTCAAACGTCACGTAGCCTAATATTTCTCGGGATGGTGATTGGGGGTGGTTTTGGAAGGATGGTAGTGGTTTTCTGTAGAGTCGGACGAGAACAGCCATCCAGCGTAATATAATGATTGTCACTGTCGAAGATTGAGGAAAAAAAATCTTACTCATTTTAGAATCGAGTTTTTATTCATTTTCACGAAACTATTTCTAACCTAAAACAGCTGTTCTTTTCCGATTTTCTCCTGGATCTTCGATTTGCGACGTTCTCACACCCCACCTCTCCCCCCGTCACTGCCAAACACGTTGAACCTCTGAATCCAGGCAAAAATCGAAGCTCGGTCGAAAGCGCCAAGAGCCCAGCTGAGGATGAGAAGGAGAGGTGACCTTCGAACTCTGATGGCTCCGACGACGGTAATTTCGATCGTTGCCTTCGTCCCATTGCACGCTGATTATGTCGAATGTGCACTCCGCCGAAATGTCTTGAAATGCATGTGCATCCATAATAATAATAATAATAATAATAAGCGTAAAAATAATCATTTAGCTAGAATCTGTGGGAGTGTTTGTTAACGCGTCGATGTGGTTTGATCGGACCAATCATTTTTTCAACCTAGACCATAATTCAGCCTTAATGTTAAGGGGTTAGGCTACTGTGACGACCCGAAAATCAGGGTGATCGAAAGAAAAAAAAATGTCAAGATAAGATGATTGAAAAATTACTTCAAAATTATTTCAAGATAAGATGATCGAAAAATTACTTTAAAATTATTTCAAGATAAGGGGATTGAAAAATTACTGCAAAATTATGTCAAGATAAGATGATTGAAGAATTACATCTTACATTTCAAAGTAAGATGATTAAAAAAAATCGTTTGGGCATTTATTTGTATGTCGTTGACAAAGCTGTGTACAAAGTTCGAGAAACAAATATTTAAAATTGAAGAAGCTATAAACAATCTTGTGAAGGACCTTTAAGGGGTTATATACAGTGAGGAGGCCCAAAAAGATCCATTTTTCAAGAATTTTTCTTGAGAAGACCTTTAAATTTATTAACGAAAACATTTGTACACATATGATTGTAACTTTTAACTGTATTTTTACATTTTTTATTTGTATAAATAATTATTTTGAAAGCAGCTATAGCTGATTTCCGGGAGCACCTCTAAAAATGGGCGTCTTGCGGTGAGCACGATATCTCTGGACTGGATAATCTAAAATGAAGAAACTAAAAATACTTCGTTAATATAATGGATTATCTTGTAATTGATCGAAGGAATAAGCAAAATAATAATTTCTGACAAAATGGCGGCATCTAAAAAAAAATCGATTTTTGATAAAAATTTCGGCCTTAAATTGTTTATAAAATGGAAAATATTTATTGGTGAGAAAAGACCTTTCATTAATTACTGAAAAATATACTTGAAAAGATTGTGTTAAAATTTGGAGACTGATCGGTTCAGCCGTTTCCGAGAAATCTTGCTCACCGACTTTAAAACACACAGTTTTGAGAAAAACGCGTTTAAAGTTTCAAAAGCACTTTCGAATGCTCTGACACGTCATTACAAATGTGCGTGTAGCTTCGAGAATATTCGCCGGATTGTCAAGAAATATTCTGTGTGTGTACTTAAATATACGTACATTACGAAACAAAAATTCCATTTTTCTAAAATTTTAACTGTATGTACCCCCTTAAACGCGAGGGGCTCGACGGTGTACTCGAAGCAAAAAAAAGTTTTTTATTGTTTAAATAGCTAATATTGGCTAACACTTGAACGAGCTTTTTTTGTTATCGTGTTTAAATCATAAAAAATCAATTTAATTTTTTCGGTTTTTCGAGGAAAAATGACATCATTATTGTGAAAAAAAAAATGTGAAGGAAAATGTCGGTCAAGAGTAAAATACTATTAAACTGAATAAGTGTACTGAATTTCACGTCTATCCGTTAAGGCGTTACCCCCACTTGTAGCGCAAAAAAGGCCTTTTTCATGAATTTTTTTAAAGAAAACTACAAAAAAAATTTAATCGATCAATATACCATCTTAAAGAACACATCTTGAAGAACTTCCAGTAATTTTTTTATTGAAAAATGTTACATTGTTTAGTGGCAAATGGCCGTCAATGAAATAATGTTTTTATATACACGGTTTGCGATGATCAACATTGCGGCGAAGTGGATCATCTGAGAAAAAAATGCGGATGGATTTAGTCAAATATAAGTATAAACTAGTCTTTAATCGAAGGATTTTAAAAAATATTCATTTTTCACAAAATGGCGGACAGTCAAAGTTAATGGTTCGATTTTAACGAAAAAAAACCGGCCGTTTTTTGGCTATAAAACGGCCATTTTTTTTCGAAAAAAAAAATCGAACGATTAAAGACTACATTTTTATGTATTAAATAAGCCTGCAAAATTTCAAGAAGATCGGTTCATTAGTGTTCGAGTAATCTTGGTCACCGACTTCAGAAATGCCATTTTGAGAAAAACGCGTTTAAAGTTTCAATTTCAGTTTACACGAAGAAAATATTTTTTTTTGTAAACTTACATAGAGTCATCTATTCCGGGCATCAAAAAAAAAAAACTGCACTTCAAATTGCACTTCAAAAAAATGCAATAAAAAAAAATCGATTTTTTCAAAATCGCAAGTGGAGGTAACCCCTTAATTAGATGTCGAGAAATCGTGTACACGGTTTCGAAAAACGCCAGAGAAAAACGCGTTTGAAATTTGACCAGCAGTTCAATAGTTATAATAATGAGTTTACTTTCAATCTGCGATTCCTGCACCACACGCGGGCCCTTTCTCTCCAATTTGAGTTGCCTCAAGCGACGAACGAGCCTTCGTCACTTTCACAGTAGCCTAACCTCCAAAGGACCACTTCACACGCTGATCACAAATGGGTCACTCGAAGATCCGAAATTCATTATTTTTGTAAATTCCACCAAAAATGGTACCCGTGCCAAAATTCGTACCCGACACTCTAATATGCCGAAAAAACCGAGCAGCATCGAATTGACGAACTCAATTTCAGCTTCGAACGAGTACTGTATTATTTTCGTTTTCGTTAATTACGCATAGCCCCTAATACTCGCAATTTCTCGCAGTAAAATACACTCACATCGCTTAACGAAATAAAACAATCGAGTATTTCTAGGATCTCTAGAAAAAGGGGAGTCATCGCGAACATTTGGTTAATGAATATGCCAAGCATGCTGATTGAAGTCGAGACGAGATAACGTCAGCAGGACATTCTCGTTGATCGTAAAACAAATCAAACGTTCTTCCAGATGACGAGGGAATAGCCGAGTCGGGCATGTGAACGATCTCGACGAGGCACGAATCTCCGCCACGACACGTGCGTTAACGTGGAAATATTCACTCCGAGAACATCGAGAGCAATCTCCCGCGAGATAAAAATCTCTCGGCGAGAAAAATCCTCAGGAACAACGAACGAGTTTCCTCGAACTCTCGAAGCTCGCTGAAATACTCACCGGATCGAAGAAAAAGAAAACGATTTTTTTCCCTTCGATCCTGAACACGTCAATTTCCATTTGCGGTAAGCGAAACGAAAGAAAAAAACGAACACGCGTTGTTTTTTTTCCCGCTGAGAAAATCGAACGTATGAATCTCACAATTGTACGTCGATGCTTCGATCGGTGACAGAGAAGTTACGTGTCCGTCCAAGAGCCGTTCTAGACGTGCTAGAGAGTTGACTCATTCGTATCGCACCCAACACGAATACATTCGCCAAGGCATATCCAATAATCTAAGAACGTATAATTACGCCGTAACGAATGCGGCGTATTCTCGGCGTGTAAATATATATATATATATATATATATATATATATATATATATATATATATATATATATATATATGTATGTATATATGTATATATATGTATATATGTATATATATGTATATATATATATATATATATATATATATATATATATATATATATACATATGAGGTATTTCACGTGAATCCGGTGGACTTTCTCCCTCACCCCCGCTAATTCGATTAATTTTTTTTATATCCTACTCGTTTGACTCTAAAAGCCACCCTGATTTTTTTACAATTTTCAAAACAACCTTTAGTAAAAAAAAATTCTCCGAAAAAAAACGCCGCCATTTAAAAATTCGAAAAAATTCCCAAAAATGCGTGATAATATGTAAAAAATTTCAAGCTACGACCCGCAGTGGAAGTATGATTTTTTCTGTGCTTTCTGAGCGATCAACGTTTGAGAAAAATCGAAAAATTCAAGAACCGCTTACTTCGGGCGGATACGCAAATATTTTGATACCCACAATGAATTTTTTTGACCATTTTTGAATAACCATTTGGTTATTCAAAAATTGTTTAAAAAATTCATAAATTTTTCGGATTTTTTAAACGTTAATCGTTCATAATGCACAGAAAAAATCATACTTCCACTGCGGGTGATAGCTTGAAAATTTTTACATATAATCACGCATTTTGCGGAATTTTTTCAGATTTTTTGATGGGGGCGTTTTTTTTCCGAGAATTTTTTTTTGACTGAGGGTTGTTTCGAAAAATGTAAAAAAATTTAGGGTGTCTTTTAGAGTCAATGGAATCAGATTCGAAAAGAAATAAATCGAATTAGCGGGGGACAGGGAAAAAGTCCACCGGATTCACGTGGAATACCTCATATATATATATATATATATATATATATATATATATATATATATATATATATATATATATATATATATATGGGGCATTCCATACCAATTCGATCTGGATCTGACCGTCGACCCCGCAAATCTGGTTCCCGATTTTTCCTATCATTACTCTCACTCTATCAAGCAATTACAATTTTTTTCAGATTTTTCAAAATAAATTCGAGCGCGTCATGAATTTTTGAATTTTTTTTTTGAACACCTCGATGGCCGTAATCGAAAAATCTGAAAAAAAAAATCCCAAAAATACAGTGTCAGATATAAAAAATGTTGGTGTAAAATTCATAATGTCTGGGCTTTTGCTTCAACCCCTAATTAGGGGTTTTGTCAACCATGATAAAAGAGAATCGAAAATTACAAAATACACTTTAGAAAAATCGGAGAAATTTTTTTTTAAATCTGGTATTATGCATACAAAATTTCGAGAAACAGTCTACAGTAAATTGACCTCTGCTTCTTATTTTTTCATTTTTTTTTGCTCAAAAAGCTAGAAAACGGGTTGAAGCAAAAGCCCAGACATTATGAATTTTACACCAACATTTTTTATATCTTACACTGTATTTTTGGGAATTTTTTCAGATTTTTCGATTACGGCCATCGAGGTGTTCAAAAAAAAAAAAAATTCAAAAATTCATGACGCGCTCAAATTTATTTTGAAAAATCTGAAAAAAATTGCAATTGCTTGATAGAGTGAGAGTAATGATAGGAAAAATCGGGAACCAGATTTGAGGGGTCGAGGGTCAGACCCAGGTCGAATTGGTATGGAATGCCCCATATATATATATATATATATATATATATATATATATATATATATATATATATATATATATATATATATATATATATATATATACACATATATATATATACATATATACACATATATATATATATATATATATATATATATATATATATATAGACTAAACTGGACAAAATAAAGTACGCAACTTGCCGTTTACTTCAAATTGTCCTAGTCGTAATTCGTTCTATCCGGTACTGTATATATCTACATATTCTCGCAAAACGACAAAACTCGAGCTAAACGTGGGAACAACAAACTCGCACAAAGCGTTTTAAAACCAAGCCATATCATGTAATTTTTAATTTAAATAAGTTTCTTTTACGCTCGTTTTAACGACTCAAACGAGTGAATGTACTTAATCTCATTATAAAATGCATTATCATCGAATGAACGAGATAACGCAAGTAAGACAAAGTGAAGGTGTAGAAAAAAAAAACACGAAATAACGTTAAAGCCATTCCAGAAGACTCGCGAGCGACGAAATTCTCACGAGAGTTGAAAAAAAAGAGCTCCTTCGCTTCTATCGCTTTTTTCAAGACGAAAATCCAACGAAAGTTTCACGCTTTCGAATCTTCTGTTTGAATGGACCACTGTACATATCTCCGCAATGTAAGCTCTCGAGGCCCGAAGCAAACAAGAAGAAGAAGCGTGTTTTTTTTTAGTGAAAATTTATTATTGTTATTGTTGCCGTTTTATCACTATTGATTATGACTTTTAATCGATTAACATTATACACAAGTATGTATATACGACATTGATGGATTGCTTTCGTCGCCATTCGCGTTCTTTTTTTCTTTCCGCCGTCCTCGTAATCCGATTCGTTGTATTATCATTGTCAATGTTTTTGCCGAGCGACACTCCGAGCGAGTGAGAAGATGTAAAGTGTAATTTTTCGCTCGCTCGGGAGCGTATTCCATAGTAGGATTAAGAAGCTGTCGTTAAGTTTAGCCTAAGGATCGAAGTATGATAAGAGAAAAAAAAAACGCACGGGGGGGGGGGGGGGATCGGAGGCGGAAATGCACAGTCGAAGATTGAGGCTTGCCGAGAAGGAAGTAAAGACATATCATCGAAATCCGAAGATTTCGGACGCGCCGATACTGTGTACTTCTTTTGTACGAAAATACGGAAGAGTGTTGAAAAAAAAAAAAAAACAAACGCGCATCCTGACGGTGCAATTTACGATAACCGAGTAATGAGCGATTCGTCGAGATCAATTCTCGTGGCACGACTTTACGTTTGTTCTGTGATAAAAAAAAAAGAAGCGACCTGTCGGGTGAGAACTCGATGCTCGAGGCACTGTAAAACTCGGTTGAGATTGGGATTGAACGAAGTGTATGGAGTATAAAGATTCATTGAACATTATTCCTTTCTTTTCGGCAATGTAAAAAATCGCTGGTCTTCCTTAATCTCTCCGTTAGCTTGTGCCAAGGACATTTTTATGCCACTAAAGTAGAAGAAAAAGCCAATCTATATTTGTTCTTTCGAATAATCGTGCTTTGAAATGAAATATGTACGTTGTATACGCGCAGAGTCCCATTTGAGGTTATGTGTCACGCGAATCGACCACTTCGAAATTTCGAATCCTAATTTCGACCAAACGATGCGATCAATTGAGCTGAAATTTGTCGTGTACATGCGTTTGTGTTGAAGAAAGAGCTTGACGGTCGACGTTTTTCCAAATTTCGAAGAAAAAAAACTTCACAGTTTGTAGTTACCGTAGGATGAATTGTGAATTACCGACTGATGCACCGAATTCATGCATATCTCGAGACGTCGTTTCAGCTGATTTCATGAAAAAGTTACGGAGAAATTGGGGTTCAGAGTTTTTTTTGTACGTAAAAGTAGCAAAATTGTACCCACGAGGCTCGAAATATTATCGACGATCCTGAAAATCTAGTGCATCAGTTGTCCGACTGGCGGCGGGCTGGTACGGTGAACGTACATACGTATACGAGGCGATCCATGTCACTTCAGCCAGTAAAAAAAATCCATAAATAATTTTGAAAAATCACATTACGTTATTGAAAAATATTCACCGAGTGTCTAAATTTTTTAAAAATTTCTTACATTTTTTCTCGTTGATTACCATTTTTTAACATTTTTCCATTCAAATGGCTGTATCTTTGGCAGGATTTGACGTATTTATATTCGTAAAAAAAGAAAATGTGCGTCTTTTTATGGCCGTCCAGAAAATGATTAATTTAGATTTTATTGATCAAGTCGAACGTCCGTTTATGGGCAAAATATGCAAAAATATTTTTTTTCTCAAGGAAGGACACCCGTTATTTTATTTTTTTAAATTTCCCCGAATTGTGAATACGAAAAACGGATTTTTGGTATTTTTTATGTTATGGGATTCCTAAACACCGTGAAGTAACAGCTATTTTTTTTCTATTAATATTCGATTGAAGAGTGTTGAGCACTCGCTGTATGTTTACCAGGTTTTTGAAATACATATAACATATGTATTCATATGAAAATACATATTCATACATATATATGAAATAGTATATAAAATGTCATATATATTTCAAAAACCTGGTAAACATACAGCGAGTGCTCCACACTCTTTAATCGAATATTAATTTAAAAAAAAAATAGCTGTTGCTTCACGGTGTTTAGGAATCCCATAATACAAAAAATACCAAAAATCCGTTTTTCGTATTCACAATTCAGGAAAATTTAAAAAAATAAAATATCGAGTGTCTTTCCTTGAGAAAAAAAATATTTTTGCATATTCTGCCCTGAAACGAACGTTTGACTTTCTCAATAAAATCTAAATTATTTTCTGGAAGGCCACAAAAAGACGCACATTTTCGTTTTTTACGAATGTAAATACGTCAAATCCTGCCAAAGATACAGCCATTTGAATGGAAAATGTTAAAAAATGGTAATCAACGAGAAAAAAAAGTCAGAAATAATTGTAAAAATTTCCACACTCGGTGAATATTTTTCAATAAAGTAACTCGATTTTTCAAAATTATTTGCGGATTTTTTTTGCTGGCTGAAGTGACATGGATCGCCTCATACATGCATCACACACGGACTTGCAGCAACGGTCGCCTATTGGTCCTCTGCTCTTTGCCGTAGTTTGAATACCAGACGGTTGCTGCGACATCTGGCGGTAGTTCGCTGCAGCTCGTAGCCAAAAACTACGAATTCTGCAATACCGTCGTGGCAGTGTCGAAATTGAGCAGCGTGTGATACATAACCTCAAATCACACATCCCGAATAATTCGTGAAACTGAAGTTGGTCCTAAAGACGTTTCCTTCACAAAATGTATGGCTTCGGGTGGGGGGTGCGACAGGAATATTTTGTTCAAAAAATAGTCGACCCACTTTAAGGCGGGATATACATTTAGACAGGAAAAAAGCAGTATTGAGGGATTTTTTAAACTGAGAAATAATTATTCTACAATTATCAAACTTTAGATATACTTTAATAGTATATTTAAGCATACGAAACAATTGTTTAAAATTAATTCATCATCAAAATGGCGGAGCTGTGGCAGAGTGTTACAGCAAGGTCGCCGCGGGAGTTTCGAATCGGCGTGCAGTCTAGCTTCCCGTAGACTTTGATTTGCAAAAAAGTTCAAACATTTTTTCAGTTAGAACATGTATAGTTTCTATGTGACGGTAATTAAAATGAAGAAAATCCAAATTTGAGAAAATGGCACGCATTTAAAAAAAACAACATTTCACGCAACATTTCTGTAAAATGTGGATTAAAAGAGTAGTTTTTTTTTTCAATTTTTCAAAAACAATTTTCGTCGAGTAGAAGGTACCGATATTATCAATATTTCTACCGAGTTTCAACTCAATCGGCTTAATAGTTTTTGAGTAATCCCGCACGCCAATTTCGATAATGCAGTTTTGAGAAAAACGCGTTTGAAACTTTAGGAAAATATTTTACATATACAGTTCTATCGTTCAAAGAAGAAAAAAAAAGTAATCGCTTTTTTGATCGTTGTAAATGTATATCCCGCCTTAAATACTGAAGCTCACCGCAAGATCTCGTAAAGTCGTCGAAAAAAATATTTTCGCTATCTCCATCGATTGTACTTCTTGAAACCGTACATTTTTTTTTTCATGAATCGTCTGATCCGCCTTTCCTTTCGCGATTTATTTGGTGTGTGCAATTAAAATGCTAACATGATAGAAACGGTGCCGCTGAACGAAAAATTTAGATCGCTAAACTTAGGATTTAGAATAGCATGTCCTTATCGTCAATTTTGCAAGTGGCACTGTCGAGGTTCAATTTTTTTTTCGATCGTGGTGGCTGTTTTAGATATATCTTGTTGTTTCGTCAAAAATGGGAAACCGTGGATGTAGATATAGATGGAAAGGGCTTTCTTCCATACCGCTGGCGTACAAAGAATCGTTGGACGACGAACTCTACAACTTCGTTTTTTAACACATGGGAAGTATCTCAGTAGCAGAATTGAGCTCCGAAAAAAACCATTCGCATTAAAAAGCATGCATTATTCAGTTGGCAATTTATTAGGCGACTTTTTTCGGTAGAAAATTCATTCGGAAATTACTAAGTACTTTTATCGTCTATTTCGTGTGGTACTCCAAAAAATGAATATTGATATTCGTATCGAGATGCAATGGTTCACGTTCAATTGAGTTTTGTTGGGGTATAATTGACGCGAGTCAATTTAAGGGAGGATACCACTGTGGTGTGCCGAAAAAGGTCGCTTTTTCGGATCTTTTTTGTCGACTGCACTATTTTTTAGGATTTGGAAAAAAGGTATGTTGTTAACCATACGTTGTACTTATTTCGTGAAAATTTTTTTTTCATAAGAAATTAAGAAAGTATTGAGGTATTATAGAGCCTCTGCATACGAAGTGTGGTCCAAGGGCCGGATCGATAACTTGATAATGGTTGGTCTGAAAAATAAAAAACAAAACGTAAAATAAAGAGAAAAAAATCTCAAAGTAAAAAATTAAAAATTATATAAATATAGCTCTCGTTGTACGTAGCCACTTTTTGAAGAAAAAATCACAAAATGGCGAGTGGTAAAAAAAGGGTAATTTTGGCGAAACGTTTTCTTATATTGGGGGGCTGAAAAATATTAAAATAAATTTGAAACGGTCACGTACAACGATAGCTACAGCAAATACGGAAATTTTGGGATTAAAAAATTGAAAATCGGTCAATTAGAGTTATGATTCCGGCCAGATCGTGAAAAGTCGTTTCGAGAAAAACGCGATCGAAAATTTCATTATACGTAAATCGTTGCGCTACCTGCTCTCACTAAATCGTCTGTATTTTCGTCAATATTCAATATTTCAACTTGAAAATTTTCCCACATATTCTCGAATGTGTCTACTTTGACAAAATGCAAAAAAAATTGATCTTTTGGGCTCGCACAGTGACGTCCCGCCTTGAGGGGCTATACCAGTGTGAAAGCTGAAAACTTGGGTGATTTTCGGGAATTTTTTGGAAGAAAAGTACTCAATTAAATGTTTCGGAAAATTAAGAATATATTTGGCTATATTTTACCTATATTACATAATTTTTTCATAGAAAAATGTTGAGATCCAAGCGACTTATGCGCTGCCTTCGGAGGCGCAAAAAAAAAAGTTCCTCCACTGCTGACATGATTCCGGCCGATTGAGTAGCTGAAACCGAAAAAGGAAAAAATGTCGTTAAACTGGAAGGTATTTCCTGTACAATGACGTAGGATTTTCGAAAAATATCAAAATCTAACAAAATGGCGTAGTTATGAAAAAAAGTCTGTTTTCTTGCCTATAAAATGGTCGCTTTTTTCAATGCCAAATCGTCAATTTTCATCCAATCGAAAATATCCTGCGTCATTGTAGAGTAAATATATTCAAGAGTACTCAGTTCAAATTTCAAGTCAATCGGATAATTGCTCTTTGAGTTACAGTGTCGGCAAATATGAAAAATCTCATTTCGAGAAAATCGCGTTTTAAGATATAACTATCGATTTTTGCAAGATAAAATGATATTTACCATAAAAACTGCTAATCAGCTATACCTGACCCATACAATAGACCCTCCTCTTCCTCGAATAATGCCTGCTGAGAGGCTGAAGCTTTTCACACTGGAATATTCCCTTAAGGGGAGATATACACCTAGGAGCCGGAAAAAGGTCATTTTTGTGAATTTTTTCAAGGAAAACTATTTGAAATTTCGGATTGGGGTTTTAATTATCTAAAAGTATATACATTCAAAAATATGTTTAATTTTCTTTACTTAAAAATATAAAAAATATACAAGGATATTGTACGATCCTTGGAGCGTCGTAAAAAAATCTGCGTATACGGTACCCACTGGCGTTTCTTCAAAAATCATCTGAAAAAAAAACCAAAAAGATTATTAAATTAGATACTATAATCTAGTACTTGTCATAGCCGATTTTGAAAATATCGATTTATGACAAAATGGCGGACGTTTGAACATAAATAGTGATTTTTGGGCCAAAAATTAATTATTTTGCCTATAAAACAAAAACTATGTAACGGAAAAAAAATCCTATGACAAGTACTAGATGATAATGTATAGAATAACCACAAAAAACCTCAAGGCAATCGGTTCATTGGTTTTCGAGAAATTTTGGGCATCGATTTGAAAAACGTGGTTTTCAGAAAAACGCGTTTGAAAATTTGGGAATGAATAAATCATGAAATTTGTCAACTTACATGGAATTATCGATACCAGGCCCATAGTGTAGGTCTTCTACGGTCGACGGAATGTTCATAGCTTCAAAATCGATTTTTTCGACCATCTAGGTGTATATCTCCCCTTAATGACCGGACGATCGCCATCTTTATCGCAACTACTCAAAGTAACGTTAAATTTTGCGTGGACTATTTGAAATATTCGATGTTATACTGAAATCTTGCAAATAATTCAACCCCAATAACTGCACACTAACGTTTCGTAAAGCTTCAATACCGCTCGAAATTCACAAAATTAAATACTTTTCATTTCAATTCTCACCCGAATCTTGTACAGCACAATAATTATGATTTTTCTTTTCACACACATAACTTGGCAGAATTGCATTTCTCAAAATTGTCATTACCCCACATAATTCGAATATATATATATATATATATATATATATATATATAGTAATTATTTTAAATATTATTCACCCGTAAATTTAGCTTAACGACGAGTTTGCTCAACTGCGCTGTGTCGAGGATGAGAATGTATTCAGGTTTGTGTATAAAGGCGCGCAAACCGCGGCGCGGCTTGTTTCGCGATAGCGTCAATCACGAGGAAAAAAAAACTGGCTTAAGATTCCGCGGAGAGACAGGGCTAGTCTTGATCTATTACTTGTCCGTGTGTGTGTGCCCGCGCGAAAAGAGGCGGGAGCTTGAAAAGCTCTCTCATTTAAACGTACGAAGAAAAAAATGCCACAAAACACGCGATGGTGTTGAAAATTCACCGACTGAAGGGGTAGGATTACCTTCGTGAGGACGAATCCAAAGAACGAACATACACGCGCGTAT
Source organism: Ophion slaviceki (assembly GCA_944452715.1). Lineage (NCBI taxonomy): Eukaryota > Metazoa > Arthropoda > Insecta > Hymenoptera > Ichneumonidae > Ophion > Ophion slaviceki. Next base: position 24,959,302 of record OX101792.1, read on the forward strand.
AATAAACGTGATTCTTCGGAAAAAAAAAATCGACGAAGAAAAAAAAATCAACGATGAGATTCTCGTAATTTATTGCACTAAATCCGTTCCCTCTGCACCCTTATCTCACGACCTAAGTTTTTTTTTCCGCAGGCTCGACCGCAAAACGACTGTTTTCGGGCACTTCTTTTTCAATGCCTCGTTCGACGACTCCGAGAACACGAATTTATTCCAGCAGTTCTCCAGACTAAGAGTTTTGAGCTCACGGTTTTTAGTACAATTGGTTTTTTTCTTTCGATTTTTGTTTTGTTCTGTTTTGTTTTCTTTATTTTTATTACTTTATGCAGGATATTCGATATCCCCCGATTTTACGACTGAAGACGTTGTAGCTGGATGTACGGGAGATGGGAATGTGCAGGTGGAGGAAATATTTAGCTTCGGGGATGAGGATGGCTTCGACGATAAAGATTTATTTTCCTCCGTGAAGGAGGCGCACAGATTTGGCTCAGCCGTCGCGTTTCCACTTCCCGAACGATCTGGAAATAAACGATACTTTGTATTCCTTTATTTGGCACGTATTTGTTATGGATATGGGTCGGTCCGTGACGAAACTATATATATATGTCTTGGGACTGGAAGAAAAACCGAAATAACTGCATGTAAAAAAAAACGTGCCCATGCTAACGAGTATCAAATATGTCGAAATAAATATGTATTTTGTTGCCTGGAATGTTTTATACGCGAAGTGGAACGTTATCGATGGAAGAATTTTGAATACCTGTAGGTCGTTACCGTGTAGGTAATTTTCAGAGTACAGAAAGTCGGACAGAGAAATCAAATTATTACCAAAACGAAACTATGTTCTTCACTTTATTTTTTATCGAATTAATAAGATTTGATTGCTATTCAACTCTATAATGTTGTTTTTCTCAGATGATCATTGAAATCATGAAATAATGAAATGATGATTTCGAAATTTCATTTTTGAATCTGCGATTTTTCATTTTACAGCTCCTTTTATATGCAATAAAAATGTGGCTGTCAATAAAGGTTGGAATCATAAACTGTTTCAGAGACTTGAAAATTGGAGACCAAACGCGTTTGAATTTTGTAAAATAAGGGGAAACACAAGTATGAATTTATGTTCGAATTTTATGAACTTTCATGAACGAATCTTTAATAAAAGGAAGGATTTCGAAATCTAATTTTTGCATCTGCGATTTTTCATTTTAAAGCTTCTTTTATTTACAATAAAAATGTTGCTGTCAATAAAGGTTGCAATGAATAAACTGTTTCAGAGTCTTACAAAATTGAGACCAAACGCGTTTGAATTTTGTAAAATAAATGGGAAACATAAGTATGAATTTACGTTTGAATTTTATTTGAAAATTTTGGCTCGAGTTAATTTTTTAATATAAAAAAAATGTTAAGTACTCAGCGTGGAATATTCGAGATACCACTGGGTCGTCTGTTATTTTTTTATTGGCCGACACAACTACGGAGAGAGCAACGAAGAAAAAACTTCGTACAACTATTTCGCTATAAGGGAATATTTAATAGCTCAATTATCGGGAATGTGTGTTATTCCATAGAGCGTCAATTTTTTTGCAAAAATATTCGCGGTTATTCGTTCCTCTAAATTGTTTCGTCGTACTTTTACCACAAATATTCAGAAAATTAAAAAGATGGAAAATTCACAATTTTCTTTTTATACGGAGGTCAGGAAAGGAGGCATATTTCATTGTGTTCTCGACTATTTTTTCCGGCTTTTTCTTTGACCAATGGGATAAAATTAATTACGATAAAATTTGTAAAATTAAGTTAATAAATATAAAATATTATTATATTATTATTATTATTATCAAATATATAAATACAAAATATTAGCTTACTTTTCCATTGCTTGAATATTCTAGAAAAAACTCCGACGTTACTAGAATTTTCGGTTGAATTCTCGTCACCGTGAGTCCCAGTGGATTTTCTACGAAACATGTGACTCAACGATCCGGATCGAGGATTATTGAAGATCCTTCGAGGTTCCCCGTTTTTGTCCACGAGCTTCAACATTCTTCCGAGAGAATTAGTTTTCTCTTTTCTCGACTGTTGATCCTCGTGAGAGTCGTTGCTCGAGTCCAATGTCTTGTTACGAGATACATACGTAAATGAGACATTTTGTACGAATTTCATATACAGCCTCACCCACTGGCAGTTGGTCCAGGATTATTTTATACCATTTATTATTTTATTATATTATATTATATATTATTTTATACCATTTTATAATATTTATTTATTACTGAGGGTAATTGTAAAACTTTGTTGATAGTTTTGACATCGACTCGCAATCGAGCTCGGCACACGTTTTCGTAAAAAGTACTTTTTCGTATTGCTTCTATATTCTCGAATTAAATGAATTCCGGACCTGAGTGGAACGTACGTGAGTACACAATTCCAACCCTCCCCCTTATTGCTTGGGCAGGGTAATCTTGTAACCCTGACACGGCCTCTTCGTACATCCTTGAAATTCGTCCCCTGGCCAGTACTCCGCTACTGGCCCAATTGTAACCTTATCACGACTGACTTTAAGGACCTTCCGCGCTCGGATACTCGGAGTCACGAGGCAGAACCACCCCTCGTTTTCCAGGTAAGGGATCAGGGGTCATCGATAAAACGGTTTCGTTTGACAAATTTTTCGCGTTTGGGCGGAAAATCGGCGAGAAATGAAATGGAAATTGACGAATTGGGATTGTCATCGTTTTTTTTTTTCGTTCATGCGACTCGCAAAGGTAACGAGTTTTTCGCCCTTGAGAAGGGATATACATTTGGACGGAAAAAATTAAGCAATTTTTGAGGGATTTTTCAAACTAACAAGCAAAGGTCGCGAAATTTGGCGTGCTTGTAGAATGGGTGGAAATAGGCGACACGTATTTTTTTATATCTGCGGAACCCGATTTTTAAGGGTTGAAACGCACTTTTGAAAATTTGGGTGTTTTTCGTCGATAATTTTTTGACGGTACGAGATATGAAAAAAATCAAATTGCAACAATGTTTATTTTTTTGTGTACTGTACATTGGAGATGAGAACGATAACGTTATCGCTAAAAAACGAAAAACACCCCTATTTTCGAGGGTGCGTTTCACCCCTTAAAAGTCGGCTTCCGCAGATATAAAAAAATACGTGTCGCCTATTTTTACCCATTCCACAAGCGTGTCAAATTTAATCGAAATCGGAGAGATCGACCTCGCAAACTTTCCTTGTAAGAGATAATTATTCTACATTTATGAAACTGGGGGTATAGATTTGTAGTATATTTGAGTATAAAAAACAATTTTTAAAAATTCATTTATCGTCAAAATGGCGGAGTGTTAAAGTCTAGCTTTCCGTAGACTTTGATTCGCAAACATTCCAAATTTCTTTCAGCCAGAACATGTATAGTTTCTATTTGGCAGTAATTAAAATGAAGAAGATGAACGCTTAAGAGAATGGCACGCATTCAGAATAAAATTAACATTTCAGGCAAAATTTCTGTAAAATTTGAATTAAAAAAGTAGTTTTTTTTTCTACTTTTTGAGAAACAATTCTCGTCAAATAGAAGGTAGCAATATTATCAATATTTCTGCCAAGTTTCAATTCAATCGGCTTAATGGTTTTTGAGTAATCTTGCAGGCCAATTTTGAAAATGCAGTTTTGAGAAAAACGCGCTTGAAGTCTACGCGCACTCCGAATCCGAGTAGCGAGGCACAGCGTTGACGTGCTGTATCGTTTGAAGTTTTTGAAATTTTGCTTTGAAACTTTGGGAAAATATTTGACATGTATGGTTCTATCGTTTAGAGAAAAAAAAAATCAATATTTCGATCGCCGTGAATGTGTATCCCGCCTTAAAGTGCTGACGGATATTCTGATTCTTCACAACAGTTGAATCAATCCAAAAAGTTAGGACAAGCTTTTGGAATATTCCTTATATTCAGGAATTCTGAAATGTAAATTTGTTTTTTAATTCTTTACTCGAAATCATCGAAATGAAGAAATTGCTTCCACGAAGGAGAACGGTTTTCTAATATTAACGGGCTACATCTACCCCGGTGGGGAAAACAATTGAATTTTCCAAAAATATTTTTATTCGATAGTATCCTAATATTGAATACCTATTGATATACCTAAAATTGAATGAGCTACAGCTTCCAACAGTTGGCCGGGCGAGCGGTAGCAGCACCATACTTCAAACTTTAAACGTGCTTTTCTCGAAACACTGTTTTCAAAGTCGGTGGACATGATAACTCGAGAACCACTCGACGCATTATTTCCAAATTTACCGAAAATACGACAAAAAACATTTAAAGGTCGTTGACGATTTCACTTTTTTATAAATCGGTCTTAATTTTTCTTAAGTTACGTAAAAATTACGAGTTTTTTCACAGATTTTGTAGGCTCGACTTTCAGTTAATCGCCACGGTGTTCCAAAAAATTCTTGAGGAAATCGACGATCGTCAACGACTCGTATATATTGTTAACTTGAATAAGCCGTTTGGTTTTAAGATTTCGGATGGACCGTTTAAGCTGGAGAGTGTCCACCGCCAAACGTCGCGAAAAAAATATCATCGTCTGCCGGTGGCCATATTTTTTATTTTTTTTTTTTTTTTTTTTTTTTATTGTATCTGCTACGGCGAACGCTTCGCCATTTTTGTAGCTTCCATGTACAGGGATTTCCCCTTTTTACATTTCCCACCATTTTCCTCCAATCCACATCCCTGATCGATCCCCACCTTGCGGCCGCAGCCGACTTCCCCCTCTGTATCGCATTCACCATGACATTTTCTGTCATGGGTATAGGGAAACTGCGGAAAACCTATACCAATACAGCCGGTCACGGGTTCGCTTCCCAGCCTCGGAGCTAGTCGCGTTTCGTCGAGAAATAGCTCACAGGCTACAGCCATACACACCTGACACACACACGTACCGGTCCGTATGCGCGACATCTGTGTAGAACTGGAGCTACGTCACGCCTGTTTTTATTTCTCTCCGAAACTACGAGACGGTGATTCGAACCCGCGACCTCCCGATGTGTTGATTCCAGAGGCAAGTACTCTAACCACTAGACCAACACATCGGTTCATATTTTTTATTGTTTTGCCGTATTTTTTGGTGACTTTTTTCGAATGCTCTCAATATATGCACCTGTGGGTTTAAAACAATGCGTTTGTTTTTCACCAGCCGTATCCCAAAAAAATCAACATTTGGCCATTTATTCATGTCACTAGGTTGATGTAAACCCTTTAAATGTTGAGAAGCATTCGTTTTTATAAATCCCCAACAACGTCTAGTACCCTACCTCACTCCTGTACGCGGAAAAAAATAATTTTCTGTCAATTGCAGCAATTTGGCAATTCTTTTAAAATCCACTAAAAAAAGCAATACAATAAAAAATCGCAAAAATGTCAGCGGTTTCGAAAACTGTATAATAAATACGAAGAAAACAAAAACTCAAGGACCCAAACGAAAGAGCTGAGATTCGTCCTTCAATTTGCACCGGAAAATCCGATTAATACCGTAAAGTCAAAAACGTGAAGACCGTTTAAGTCGTGTGGAAAATGAGAGCTTATCAATCCGAGATTGAATTACCTTTTCGTTGGAAACGTCGGTAGCTCGATTTGATTTGATCTTGAACATTTTTCCCATTCGATCGAGAGTCGCGGTTTTCAATTTTCTCGCATCCTCGCGAGCTGCAATAGTTGTCGATAATTTTCTATCGAGTTCCGGCGAATCCCGAGCTTCGGGAACGACCATTTTTTCCTCCTTCTTTATGCCTGCTAATATAAATTGAATATCAGCGTTACCTTTGCATTTAATTATCATCAGCAAGCTGACATCGATGATGACACGAGAAATTCAAACATTTTTCCTGCAGGCGTTGTGAACATGTAAAAAAAAAAAAATTCTCTGAAAAAAGATAATTTTCTTCTGATTTGACAGAAACTACAAGAAAGATTTTTTTTTCTTCGCAGCTCTCATTCCAACACACTTCCGCATTGAACATCACCAAGCTACAAAACTAGACAACCGTAGAGCTTCACAAGAGATTGCGTATTGCCAAAGGAAATTTTCCAAAAACTGAATGGACCCAATGAAATCTGTCACCAGGGAAAAAAATGTTTCAACCCAACAAAACCAAGGGCAATGAAAATGAAAATGATTCTTCTCAGAACTAACTGCGATTTTCCGATTCCTCTTGACACTTGTCCATCAAGAGATTCGAAGCTTCACGGACTGGCAATGGACGTAAAAAAAAGTAAATGGAGCGAACGAGAGCCGACAGGAAGTGAGATCAGAATCGACATCGTTATTCTTTTTTTTTTCAACCGTTTTATTTTTTTTTGTTTTTCGCTACGCTATTACGACACTTCGAGTTCACTTGACGTTTAGGTATCGACGAATTTGACGTTTCTAGGTCTAAGGATCTTCCCAGTGATTTGGGATAATAAATCAAGTCTTCGATGGCCGGAAAAAATACGAAGTTGTGGAATCAATTTACGAAACAATTATGCGGGCACCATATGTGTGTGGAAGGGCGAAAAAGGTCAGAAATCGATCGATAATTACCTGATCGGGAGTGAGAATCACTGACCATTTTTGGGAATTTGTCTATCGATGGATCTCCGGCAGGAGAGTGAATCAACTTTTACGTCGTCGTATTCTACCTTTCTTCGTTGCTCTTTCTCCTTTTTTTTACGACCTGATTCCCGTATCTTCGTCGACCTCGGTCGGGATGAATTTATCGTCCCTTTTCTGTCTGCCGCAACTCTGGATACCCTCTTTCGTGATGAATCGACTCCTTGGTATATACTACTTCGTATATCCCTGTACTACTTCCCACTCTTTGCTCCGTTTCTGCCCTTTTCGGCTATCGTCTTCCTCTTCCTTAACTTTCACAGCCTTCACGTTTACGGAAAAACCTTTTTTTTTTCATTACTACGCTTCCACTTTTTTCCTTGATTCGCCCCGGGAAATTTCGTCTTTCCAGACCTACGCGACCTTCCGCGATCCCCTTCTCGTAATTTGAAAAAGAACGGTAAAAAAGAACCGATGTCACGAGACTTTAAATCCGGCAGAATAGTGCTGCTTGACTACTTTTTTTGAACGACGAAATTAACATTCGGCGGAATTTTTACTCGATAGAATTTAGGTTTGGAAGGTAGTGCTTTTTTCAGTCTGAGAATATATCGGGGGCTACAGTAATCGCTTGATGAAACAGATGTTACTTCGTTAATTGATCAATTCCAGAGAACCGCGGAGAAATTAATTTCAATTTCGTAATCGTTTTATGGTGTTATTTAGTTCGTACGGCCTCGCGATGTTATTTCCAGTGTTTGTTGTATGAGTTATTCATTTTTTTATCGCATTTCCGGCAATATTTGCATTTATTATGGGGTCTTCTCACTTTAGATGCTAAAAAGGCTATTTTCATGAATTTTTTCGACAGGTTTATGTTATAGATATTGATATAAAAGTTGTTACATTTAATAAATACACTTGCGAAATACATATAACATTTTTTTGTATGTATTTATGCAACCCAAACAAACTTTAAACGCGTTTTCTCTCGAAACAACGTTTTTAGACGGCTTGTTGATAAAATATTCGAAACTACTGAACCGATCCTTATGAAATGTTAGGAAGTCCTTATGAAAGTCCTTAGTCCTTATGAAAGTCCTTAGTCCTTATGAAAGGATTTTTTAAAATATTGACATTTACTATTTTCTTGCCAAAAATGGTGAAAAAATTCATTTTTTTTTGTTTTTTCGAAAAATGTCCGCCATTTGGTTATTTTTGCATATATGAAAAATTGTATGATATGCGCTATAGCCATTATTCAACATACTGAATCTCAAGCCGTTTGATTTTTTTGTTTCGGATGATCCATATCCGAGATTTCATCAACAACGCAGACCCACAATTTTTTCAGGACGTTTTTTCAACTACCATTTTGGTCTATAAATAGTGACATAAATAAATATTTAAAAAAATGTATTTATTAAGTGTAACAACTTTTATATCAATATCTATGATGAAAACCTATCATAAAATTTCATGAAAATATCCTTTTTTAGTGTCTAAAGTGAAGACCACCTAAGGCAGTATTCTCCTCTAAAATATTGAAAAAAATCGATTTGTTTATTTTGGCGTTTTTTAAAAAGGTAGAGTCTCAAGAATATGTCTTCAGAAGGAATTTTCGAAATTCCTGACATGAAATCTTCAGTTCTATTCAACTGATTGACGTCAAATTTGGTATGGACCTTTAGAATATATTCCTATATTTCCCCTACCTCGGGCATTGCGAAATTAGTATTACTACTATTTTGAAACAGTATCGAAACTTCGAAAAAAATAGGATGAAAAATTAACTATTTTTTCAGACAATCGACATCATATTTTTTTGTCTCTGGTACCTGTCATAATGACATTCTCATTGATCAAGAACATTAGTTTTATTTCTGCTTCAGGTGAACGGGAGCTTTGGAATCATGTCAACCACCTCAACCCTTTTTTCACGGCCATATTTACAGTCTACCTTTTCAATTATTACTTTTTTTTTGCACAGATTTTTTTTTTGAAGTTCTCGAAACATCAACAAAAAGACTAAAAAATGGATGCTAAAGATATTTTTTTGTTTTCCACCCCGAAAAAACGCCCGAAATCTAGGCCTCTAGACTAGAATACTGCCCTTACAATTACAACGATAAAAATGTCGGTTAATTTTTTTCTCTTTAAACGATAGAATCAAATACGTAGAATATTTTCTCAAAGTTTCAAAGCGAAGTTAGCAAAATTTCGAATGCTACAGCCCGTCAACGCTGTGCCTCACCGTTTGGATTCGGAGCGGCCGTAAACTTCAAAAGCGTTTTTCTCAAACCTGCATTTTCAAAATTGGCGTGCAGGATTGCTCAAAAACGATTAAGCCGATCGAGTCGAAACTTGGTAGAAATATTGATAATATTGCTACTTCTACTTGACGAGAATTGTTTTTGAAAAATTAGAAGTAAACTACTTCTTCAATCCAAATTTTACAAAAATTTTGCGTGAAATGTTGATTGGTTTTGTAAATGCACGCCATTCTCCTAAGTTTTTTTTTTATTTGTTCTTACTGGAATTTTTAAAATTTATTTTGTTCCAACTGGAAAAAAAAATTAAATTCTTTTGCAAATCAAAGTTTTCGGGAAGCTCGACTCACGCCACTGCCACAGCTTCGCCATTTTGATGATAAATGAATTAAAAAAAAATGTTCTGTATACTTAAATATACCATTAAAGTATACCTATAGTTTGATAAATGTAGCATAATTATTTTTTAGTTAAAAAAACCCTCGAAATTGATTAATTTTGTCCCGTTTAAATGTATACCTCACCTTGATTAAACTAGACATCACCTGTGATTCTCAAAAAGATCCACGCAGCTTGCTCGAACTCGAATGAAATACAGTGGTCATTCGATTATCCGTATGAAAAACTGGCTGACTATACAGGGTGTTAGGAAGGTCGATGCAAAGCCTTAAGGGGGTGATAGGTTACTTCGTAAGAACATATCTAACCTAGATTACCTTAGTCCAAAGTCCAAGGATTTCGAGGTATCATGGCATGATTTTTGGAAAATTTCGCAAAAATAGGTTCGAACTCGTTTGCCTCTTATGTTAATGCTATTTTTTAAAAATAGCATTAGCATAAGAGGTATTTTTATCTTTTGACAATTTTTTTATTATTCTACGCGTCCCATTTGGTTATAGTCCAATAAAAGAGACGAAAACCCAGCACTTTTCGGCGTAGAATATGAATTTTTGACTAAAGGTAGATGGTTGTATACTCAAAGTAAGCCCAATAAAATGTTGCCCCTCAACTCGCCCCAACCCCAAGAAATAGGGGTTGAAAACTTAAAAATCGCCGTATCTCGATAATTAATAGCCCGATGAAAAAATGTTTCAAACAAAAGTTGTTTGGAATAATAAAATACGCATAAAGTTATCCCACGCCTAATCCCCTATCTTTGAAAACAAGGCCACAAAAACGATGTGTCTTCTCCGCTCGCGCACGCATCAACTCTACATTTTCGAATCGTTTTGGTGCCGCTATTTTCAAAGATGGAGGGTTGGACGTTGAATAACTTTATACGAATTGTATTATTCCAAACAACTTTTGTTCGAAAACTTTTTTGATCGGGCTATTAATTATGGAGATACAGCGATTTTTGAGTTTTCAACCTCTATTTGGGGTTAGGGCGAGTTGAGGGGCAACATTTTATTGGGCTTACTTTCAGTATGCAACCATCTACCTTCAGTCGAAAATTCATATACCACGCTAAAAAGCGCTGGGTTTTCGTCTTTTTTACTGCACTATTAGTTGTGTGGATACAAATGATTGTATTGGTGTTTGTCGATTGAATGCTCATCAAGCAAAGGGGCAAATAAGTTTTTAGTTACCATTGCTTGTCTGTGTAAACATTACAAACGAGTTTTTACCTAATTTTGGGAAGCTTTCCAAAAATCATACTCACTATGATAACTCGAAAGCCTTAGACTTTGGACTAAGGTAACCTAGGTTAGATATGTTCCTAACGAGCTGACCCGTCACCCCCTCAAGGCTTTGCAACGACTTTCCTAACACCCTGTATATAAAAATAAAGGGTGGAAGGAAAATATTTCCTTTCGATTTATATGGTAAGGCAATGCTTCCCACTGCAGACTTGGTAAACGATCCCGCTTAAATAAATCCTTGAGTGCAATTCAATTTTTATGGTATCCTCTTGATATAAAATATCGATCGTCCTTTCCTATATACATTACCGACCATGCACTTATATCGTAGCTTAAAGAAGCTGAATCATTCGTTTCTCGCAATCGGTCGCGATTGAAGCCGTTTCCGAGCGGAGCGAGAAAACAAATATGTCTAAGCGTTACAATTTCTCCAGAGATCCAGGTTTTCCCTTTTATGTGTTGGCCCGCGTAAAAAAGCTCTGTGTTGCACGGTTCAAAGCGTTACGGGAGCAGCCATCCTGTATCTCGTTACCCTCCGAGAAAACTGTACAAGTTGATTTCGAGGGTGCCACTTGCAGGCTCGCAGCTGTGTAAAATTTCTTTCTCCGGGCAACCTCACTCCCTCAAGTTGCCGTTGCAAACTGGATTTTATCGCGGACTGGAAACACCCACGGAATACAGAGTTACCCGGCATTGTTAAAACATCGCCCAGATCTTTTTTCAGACCCGCATAAATACTCTGTCCATTTTTCCGCTGGAATGGATAAGAGAAGGACGCGCGACAGGGATGGAAATGGTTTTCGGACGGAGCACGTGCCCAGCACTTGAAGGTAGGATTTCTCAATGGACAAAACAAGTGTTTCGGAGAATTTTCATTTTTTTTTTCGAGTGTTTTTTTTCAACGATCGTACAAATTGAAGTATTTAATGGTAAGTGGATGCCCAATTGCGAAAACGGACTTGGAATATCGATGATCGAAGAGAGGGTTCTACTCGTGAGGCTGTTTGACCAAAGCTATTGATCAGATTGACAAGGAACATCACTTGAGTGTCCGTCGTCGATTTTGTTGAAACTCATATATGAGGCATTCCACGTCACTTCAGCCAGTAAATTTTTCTTTATTAATATTCGATTGTAGAGTGTGGAGCACTCGCTGTATGTTTACCAGGTTTTTGACATACATATGACATATATGTCATATGTATTGGACCCTTGGAGTGCTCCACACTCGTCAATCGAATATTAAAAAAAAAAATAGCTGTTCCTTCACGGTGTTTAGGAATCCCATAATATAAAAAATACCAAAGATCCGTTTTTCTTATTCAAAATGCGGGGAAATTTAAAAAAATAAAATAAAGAGTGTCTTTCCTTGAGAAAACTAATATTTTTGTATATTTTTCCCTGAAACGAACATTTGACTTGCTCAATAAAATCTGAATTAATTTTTTTCTGGAAGGCTAGAACAAGACGCACATTTTCGTTTTTTACGAATGTAAATACGTCAAATCCTGTCAAAGATACAGCCATTTGAATGGAAAAATGTTAAAAAATAGTAATCAACGAGAAAAAACGTCAGAATTTTTTTTTTTTTATTTCGACACTCGGTGAATTTTGTTCAATAAAGTAACTCGATTTTTCAAAATTATTTGTGGATTTTTTTTACTGGCTAAAGTGACGTGGAATGCCTCATATGTGATAAAGCATTGAAAACTATTCGTAGACACGTATTTTTTTTATTTGCTGAAAAACGGTTTTAAGGAGGGATACCACCCTTCAAAAAAAGGCATGTCGGGGGGTGGTTTATCAATTTCACCCACAAGCAGTCCACCAATCTGAATGCAACAAAATTCCTCTAATGCCAAGCGATGAGAAATCCACTGCAGAAAAATTGAAAAAAATTAAATTAAGGGGAGCACGCCTTTATTTGAGAGGTCGTTTCTCCCCTTAAAAACGTTTTTCCGCAGATAAAGAAAAATACGGGTCTGATAGTTTCCAATGCTTTATGACATATATGATTTAAAAAAAAACGAACGTGGTCACTTAAGGTAATTCGGAAGAAACAATTTAAAATCGTCTAACGTTTAATCTTCTAGTTTTTGGTGAGAAAGAGATAGTATATCATTAATCACGTTGAAATGAAAAATGTTAAGCCACTCCATCGTACCATTTCCGAGATATGAACGTTGAAAGTTGGCCTAAAATATACGCACTCAAACGTAACTTCCGAAAAATTTACCAGAAATGATAACTTTACGCAAAATTTAATCGTTTGACCCAGCAAACAAAACTTTTTATTCGATATTCGATTAATACGGAATTCACCTGCAAAAATTGTCGCTGATCCACCGTGTCATTTTTTCACAATAATTTATTAAATTTTTGCATGCGGCATCTGTCTCTCTCTAAACGTTGATCGGAGCGTCAGCTGTGATTGCTAGGAGAAATTTCTTAGACGGCAATTCATGCAGAATGCGATATGAATGTCGCCGAATGCCCACGCTGCAGATCATGCTAAATACAATAAGAATATTAAAAAAGTAATAATAGAAGGAAGGATAAAAATGAATAAAAATATGTTGATTGTAGATCTTAATTTTTCTAAATTGATTATTATGTATACACATATACACATGGAGAACGGCTGTAAACATTTTTATTTAGAAAACTTCAACATTTCTTTCTGTTTTCGTTCTGTATATTTACCTGAAGATGAAACTTTAAAAACTGCCCAATCAATCTCTTATTATTTATCTGCGCGACCAACAGCAGATCAATTTTCTGTAACAAAAGAAACGACCACTTACACGTAATTGTGCCATGTTTTGATATTTGTCGAGTCGTTGAGAGGTGATGTTTGACATCGGCGAAATTTTTTATGGTCACAAATTCCCATGAAAATTATATCGTAGTATGTAATTAAAATAAATAATAATATTTACTTTGAAAAAAATTAAAATAATATGTATCGTAATATGTAATTAAAATAAAAATGCTTGAATACGCGCAGCTCGTACAGCGCTCTACGAATTTAATACCTGCGAAGAAGGATGGAGAATATGCTATCGCAAGGAAGTAATCATGTCCTATCAATAAAAGGTACAACGTTGCTGAATAGTTGATGAAAAGGAAAAATAAGAATTTCTTCTAGTTATCGGTAATATTGTTGTTTTTTTATAAAAAGATTTATTTTCAGGAAAAATCCGGTATTTCTTCTCAAGTGAATGGTTGGCTGATTGTTCAAAACACTGTAAGAATGTAAATATAACGATTTACGTTGAAAAAAACCATGACACTCCAACAATCGGAACACTGTTCCATAATGTTAAGGGCTGACACCTCGTTCAGATTTTTGAAAGTATCGATTTTTGGTTATCGACGGAATCTCAAAATATAACTTTTCCAAAATATTCTCCGAAAATTTCAAGTCGATCCGTTCAAAATTGAGGGAGATATGGGCGTTTATAGGAAGGTTCCGCGAGTCGGCGAACTTTAAACGCGAACTCCTCAAAATGACTTTCAAAATCGGTGATCACGATAGCTCAAAAATCACAGCACCGATCGACTTCAAATTTCACAAGCTACTTTATCATGTCAAAAAGCAGTGTTTGACCGAAAGCATTTTTTGTACGATGCATATTTTTTTATCAACGAAAATAGAGTTTTTTTTCACCGGAAATCGATACTTTCACGTTGGATTGAGACCATTTTTTCAAAATAAACTTTTCATTTAATCCTAGACAATTTCATGCAAAATTAAATGCGGTCGATTTTTTAAAATTTAGGTTGATTCGTTTCCGAGCAGCAGTGGTCACCGCGAAAGACGTTTTTCAAAAAGCGGTCTGGACAGACCACTGTATCCCCCAGATTTATAAATATGGTTCAATACGAAAATTGTAAAAGATAATTAAAACCATATTCTTAATTTAGAAGAATTAATTTATTCTTAATTAATTTATTCTTAAATTAGAAGAATTAATTTATTCTTAAATTAGAAGAAAGCCAGTTTTTTCACAGATGATTTTGTACGTGCCGCGGGTGCCAAATCCTCGTTTGCCGAAAAATCGGGGTGCAGGGGTTTTTTAGGCGATGAAGGGGGATGGGGGTGGATTATTGCCAAAATACACCCCCTACAAGGTCGGTGCCGAAGGACAAAATGTTCAGAAAAATCCGGGCTTTACATTTGTCCACAGCGCCGAAGTCGTGGAAGTTCGTTTTGGGGGTGAAAAAGTAGGGTGAAATTTTGAAAAATCAGTATTAATTCGATAACTCTTTAGGAAAAATTTATACAATTTTTGGTCAAATGGGAACGTCGTAGCCCTTCAAAAGACGCGTCGATCGAGTATTTGATCATCCCTCTCCGATATCTTCAACCCGAAAAAATTGTTGAAATATAAAAAAGACAATGTTTATTGAATAACTAAGAAACAATCAATTTTTCGGGGCTGGTCGAAATGTACGAAATGTATAGAATAGTTTTCTCTATATTTTAGTTCCTTTGGACCACCCTTGAATTTTGCTTTTTCCAACCCCTCTCGGTGGTTGAACATTCAAAATGAAATTCTGGGAAAACTATTGACGGAAAATAAAGAGATACGAGTTTGGCGCTGTGTGACACCATGTATACTTAGGATAAGCTATCGAACACAGATACTTAAGGGGTCTTCTCACGTTAGACGCTAAAAAAGGCTATTTTCATGAATTTTTTGATAGGTTTATATCATCGATATTGATATAAAAGTTGTTACCGTTAATAAATACACTTTCGAAATACATTTGATTTTTTTTTATGTATTTACGTAACCCAAACAAACTTTAAATGCGTTTTTCTCGAAACAACGATTTTCGACGGCTTGTTGATAAAATCTTCGGAACAACTAAACCGATCCATATGAACTTTTAACCATGTATTCTTTATAACTATAGCTATAGCGCACATCAAGGATTAAAAAAATGTTGATATTTACTATTTTTTGCCAAAAACGGTGAAAAAACACATTTTTTTGTCTTTTTTTTTCGAAAAACATCCGGCATTGTGTTATTTTTGCATATATCAAAAATCGTTTGATATGCGCTATAGCCATTAACATACTGAATCTAAAACCGTTTGATTTTTTTGTTTCCGATGATCCATCTCCGAGATTTTATCAAGAGTTTTTTGCCTCGAATTTTTTAAGACATTTTTTGAACTACCATATCCGTTTTTAAATAGTCACTTGAAAAAATAAATAAATAAATTTTTAAATGTATTTCGAAAGTGTACTTATTAAGTGTAACAACTTTTATATCACCATCTATAATATAAACCAATCAAAAAAGTTCATGAAAATAGCCTTTTTTAACGTCTAAAGTGAGAAGACTCCTTAAGTTTCTGTGTTCGATGGCTTATCCTAAATATACATGATGTCTGTGTACAAAAAACTTGGGAAAATACGAAGAAACAAATAAAGCCAAATTAACAACAGTTTCGGGTGAGATGTACAAATACTTTTTTTTTACCCACTGTAGCTCATCGACTACGTTGCCAAATCAAATAAAAATCACATTCACTTCGTTGAATTCCATTGTCGAAAAAGAAGGGGGGAAAAAGATGCAAAATGCGACACCGCGACATCACCATTTGACGTTTCTTTGTTGTGTTTTTCGATCTTCATAATTGAGAGCACTTTGTCTTTGGCAAAAACCGCGAGGACAAAGTGTTACACGAGAGACCAGACTCGAGAGCAATTATCTTTTTCACTTGAAAATCGAGCGATGCCGCAACGTTAGGGCAATGGTGGAAAAGTGAGCAAATAATACGAAAGAAAAAAAAAGGAAAAACGTTGAGCGGCGGCGCAGGGAGGCTTTTCGTCAAGAGCATCGAACCCCGTGTGAAGCATAATCTCGTTATTCCAAGGTCGTCTCGGTCCGTTCAAGAAACTCCGTCTTTGGGTCGTTATCTCCTTGAGAAACGGCATGTGAACTACCTCGAGAAGCGCTAATGCGAAAGCCCCCCGACTGAGTTTTCGGTACAAACTTCTCGTCAAAGTCCACCGCGGTTTACGTTGTTTTTTCGAGTTATGTGCCTTGTCCTGTTCTATGAAATATAATGGTTAGCTCTTTCTCTTTTCCTTTGCGATAGATGTTGTAGGTAATAATGCGGAATTGCAGCAATTTTTCTCATTACAATCAAATTCATGTGTTTCCTTTCCCACGTCCACTTGAGGGAGGGGGGGGGATACCTTTAGGAGAAAAAAATTGCTGATATTCGTGATTTTTTCTTAAGGAGAGATATACACCTAGATGGTCGAACAACAAAATTTAGAAGGTATGAACATTCCATCGACCGTAGAAGACCTACACTATGGGCCTGGTATCGACGATTCCATGTAAGTTGACAAATTTCATGATTTATTCATTCCCAAATTTTCAAACGCGTTTTTCTCAATACCACGTTTTTCAAATCGGTACCCAAAATTTTTCGAAAACCAATGAACCGATTGCCTTGAGGTTTTTTATGGTTATTCTATACACCATTATCTAGTACTTGTCAAAGGATTTTTTTTCCATTACTTAGTTTTTGTTTTATAGGAAAAATAATAAGTAATTTTTGGCCCAAAAATCACTATTTATGTTCAAACGTCCGCCATTTTGTCATAAATCGATATTTTCAAAATCGGCTATGACAAGTACTAGATTATAGTATCTAATTTAATAATCTTTTTGGTTTTTTTTTCAGATGATTTTTGAAGAAACGCCAGTGGGCACCGTATACGCAGATTTTTTTACGACGCTCCAAGGATCATACAACATCCTTGTATATTTTTGATATTTTTAAATAAAGAAAATTGAACATATTTTTGAATGTATATACTTTTAGATAATTGAAATCCCAATCCGAAATTTCAAATAGTTTTCCTTGAAAAAATTGACAAAAATGACCTTTTTCCGGCTCCTAGGTGTATATCTCCCCTTAAAGGAAAGATTTCTTCGCCCTCTTTGAGACTGAGGGTATATTTTATTTCTACTTTTGGCTGTTACATGGTATTTTTTTATTGATATTTAAAAATGGCGGACGTTTGGCACGATCTTTTAAACGAGTTGCGGCGGAAGTTTTTAGACGGCGTGCCATGTAGCATGCGCGGGATTAATCTGAAAAAAAACCAACGAATATTTTTCTTTCAGTAACACTCATACGCCGAATATGAACCAAGAAAAAGTGAGAAATCTTGAAAGTTGATGAAATGGTACGCTTTGAAACAAAAAGATTGAATTTTTCGAAAAAATAACTACATTTTGCAATTAAAATACTTTGTTTTCTTAATTTTAAAAAAACATTTAGGGTCATGGCTTAGACAATAAGGTTAGAAAGATTTATACCAAATTTCATCAGAATCGCTCGATAAGTTTTTAGCTATACGTCACGCCAGTTCTGAAAATGCAGTTTAGAAGACCGTCCTATACCTTCGCCATTTTAAAAGATTAACAAATAAAAGAAAATATGATGTTATAGCCAAAAGTAGTAATAAAGCATACCCTAAGCCTAAAAAATGGTGAAGAAACATTTCCGTTAAAAAAAATCATGAAAATCAGCAAATTTTTTCCTTGCCTGAAGGTGGCTCCCCCGCTTAAGGCCATGTATCATACGCTCCGGCCCCTTCGAAATTTTGAACTGCAATTTCGACCGACGATACAGTCAGTTCAGATGAAATTTATCTAGTGCATGCGATATTGTTGCAGAAAGAGCCTGGCGGTCGACATTCTTTCCAATGTTGAAAACAACTTTGCAGATTGTACTTGTCATGGGATGAATTGTGAATTACTATTGGGATGTTGAATAAGTTCTCGCTGTTTTTTTCGTGAAAATAAATGCTTCATTAAAAAAAATTATTCCTAATGCTTTCAAACGTTTCGAAATTGTTGTGCGATGAACTTCTAATGATTCTGCAAGTTCAGCTAGCGTCTGACATGAGACTTCATGAAGTAATGCCTCCAATTCAACACATAAATATTATTATTTTTGAAGCGTCTAAACCAATATCTGCATGTTGTTTCCGACAGAGCATGGTCGCCGTAAGTTTCAACAAGAATTCTGTGCTTCAGCTGCAGATTTTCTAAAAATAAAGCAGTTCAGTAAAATTCTCCGTAGATACTTTTTTTTGCACGAAATTGGACAATTTAACACTATGAAAAAATCTACGGATATTACACCAAGTGCAACTCTTTCATGGCATTGAAAATGTAATCAGACTTTTCGGGTAATAACAAACAGGTACATGTAAATAATATGAGTTGGTGTTTCTTATTTTCAAAAATATTGATATATTGAAGGTAAAAAATATTGATATATAAAAGGGTTTGTTTGTATAATAATAGTTATATACTTTTTGTATAATAATATATTTGTAATATAAGTTGAGATATCATTGTTTAATTAATAACAAGATTAGAATTGGGTGGGGAGAGGGAATTTTTCAACCAATCGCAGGCATTCAGCATGTCGCAGCTTCCCCCACTCTACTGGCAGTGGAGTGGGGGTAGCGTTAGTAACGTGTGACATTCAGCGAACTCAGACCCCTGTACCCAGCCTACCTCAACAAACAAATACAGTTTTTAAAACATTTCCAATGCTAACATTTTCAATGCTTAAATCTTAAAAAAATACCATATAGCAGCCAAATGTAGTAATAAAACATACCCAAAGTCTAAAAAATGGTGAAGAAATAATTCCTTTAAGGCCTTATGTCACAGTAACGGGTATAAAATCATGTGCGAACGTAACTATTTTTTTCGTGTGAAAAAGTGATTCACTCATAAATTAATTACACATCTATTGAATATGAATATCAAGCTTTTAGAAAAAATATAAATTTTTTTTCGATGTACAAAATGGCCGACTACTAATATTTTCTTTTGTTATCTTTTTTTAGGCGCTCCGAGGCGTGACATTTAGCATCTACAATTTTTTTACCTAGAACAAAAAACAAAAATTCTCGTCAATCTACATTAGAATACCTAGAGAAGTACGCACGGAAATGAAAAAATATTGTTTTTATTTAAAAGTTGTAGGTATTTGAAGTTAAGCAATTAATTTTCAGTGAAAAATTTCGTTATAACTGCTCATAAATCGAAAAGTTTTCGATTAATCAGAAAATCCGTACGTACTTCTCTGCGAAATGCAATTAGGAACATAACTTTTAAATTTGAAGTAAATCGCGAGAAAATTGTTAAAGTTATTTGTCACGCCAATTGGAAAAAAGTTGTTTCGAGAAGTTTCGAGTTGTCGGCCATATTGTACATCGAAAAAAAAATACATAAATTTTCTAACAGCTTTTCTAACGAAAATATAAATTTTCTAAATTCATACTAAATAGATGTGTAATTAATTTTATGAGTGAATCATTTTTTCATACGAAAAAAAAATTGTTAAATTCGCACATTATTTTATACCCGTTAATGTGACCTAAGGCCTTAAAACAAAAATCATGAAAATCAGCAAAATTTTCCTCGCCTAAAGGTATCTCCCCCTTAAGGTCTCTCTGTTTTGCCACGACCTACGAGTGTATTCCGAGATGACGGTACGTCCGTGGTGGTCTCGTCTCTTCGTCCAAACCTGCGCCGTCCAAATCTTTGGGAGTTTCGAGTTCCACCGCAGACTCGCTCGTAAATTCATTTTTCTTTTCGATATGTATCTCAATCCGGGATATGTGTTATGGGAGTTAAATTTTTATTCTCCAGATGTTACACAATCCCCTTGGGGTTTTACACAAGGTATCGATAAGTCGTATACATGAAAATTCTTCCTTCCAGAAAAACTCACGTTTTCTCGTTCTTGCCACGAAAGGGTGAAAAAAAAATTCTCGTCTCTTTTCTTTGCTTCCATTTCTCGCGGTCGTGTTTTTTTTCTCGGCCATCATCCCTTTCGCTCATTCCTCCCGAGCCGCGAAGTTTCCTGGCGGATTTTTACTATCATCGTAGTTTCGCATACCTTCCGATATTTCAGTTATTGCGATAATATTATTAATCGGTAGATCAATTCGTTTCCGGAGATGGCAAAAGTTTTCCAGTTTGGAGGGAAAAAAAAAAACGTCCTGCTTCGTTGCTCGGTCGTTTATTGCCATCTCTCGAACCTGCTCCTCGTTGCGTTGAAACTTCGCTTAATTGAAGTTCGACGTTTATGCTCTTTCACGCGCATCCACAACATTTTATATTTATCGGACAACTCGAACTAAAGCTCGTAACAGAACAGAAGAGTCTTTTTTTCATCGAACAATCTCGCTACTCGTGAATAAAGTTTTGCACTCCTCGGGGCACCGCGGATAAGCTCTCCTCATTAAGAGTTACGCGTTTCAGGATATGCAGAGACTTCCACTCGATGGTGGTCGGTACTCTGCATTCCCTGAAATATTGATCATACCTTGATAGACTTCCGCGCTCATCTCCGTACGATAACTATTTCGCCCACTATAATTTATACAGGGTGTCCCAGAACTGGTCGTAGTCCCTGAAATGGGGGGTTGGGGGTGAAATTCTGAGTCGATTGATATAAGCATGTATGGGTCTCAGATCAACGCCTGAATTATTATTAATTTTTAAAGGCGGGCCAATCAGGTGCGTCCGATGAGCCAGCGTACGTCGGTGAGCGATACGCGCGTGTAGTGCTGCCGGTAGGTGCGGCGCTCCCGCCAGCCCCCACTATACGCGCGTATCGCTCACCAACGTACGCTGGCTCATCGGACGCACCTGATTGGCCCGCCTTCAAAAGTTAATAATAATTCAGCGGTTGGTCTGAGACCCATACATGCTTATATCAATCGACTCAGAATTTCACCCCCAACCCATCATTTCAGGGACTACCATCAGTTCTGAGACACCCCATATATCTGGCAGTATTTGCACGAGGAAAAATGATTGCACTATTCGTATTGTAATATGCGTCTTCTGACAAGAAACATCACTTAACCTTTCCTTGACACATTTATATTTGGCCACGACTTTGACACATTGGGTCAATTTGACCCGGATAGTACTTCATCCACCTGCCCTTAACAACCCACCAGAGTGTACACAAACAGCAAAGTCTAGTGACGACCTTCGTTGCGCGACAGATTATATGTTTCATATTTTCAAAGGAAACACACCAAAAAATTAAAAATGTTGTTTGAAAATATGTATAAAATATTCCCAAAGTTTGAATAAATTCTATTAATTCATTCCTTGTAAAAAAAAATCATGAAAGTCACGAAAAAACGTACTCCTAAATTGGATTCCCGCCTTAACCGATGTTCCTCATGAATCTGTTGAATTCATTCGAGGTCTTCAAATTTACCGACTCTAGTTCGTGCAATCGTTTCGTTTTCGCAAGTATAATTACAAGGAGTGCCCCATTTCTCCCCACGATGACTCAATTTCTATTATACAACATCAGATTTTGCAGCCGAACGACGAAGTTGCTGTGTGATTGCTCATACGTATTATTCGAGGACCCTTTCTCGCTTTGTTTTTATTCTCATGAATTCTATCGCGGCCACATCGCACTTTTATGGTACACGAAAGCCAAGGTCTCGGACCGAATATTACATTGGGAAATTCGTCACGTTGGAAAATGTCCAGGGCTGTCGTCACGTTCGAAATACATTTTTTTTTCAGATCATCCTCATCCTCGATTCATCGACATCTCTGGCCTGACATATTGTCTGGTGATTCGAAATATAATTACTGCCATTGTCATTGGTAATCTCTATATTTTAACATATTTCTTCGCTGATTACTAACGTTGTTGTTGCTTCTACATACGATACTAACGAACGAGAAAAAAAAACTGATTTTTTTAATTTTCGGTGATTGTCATAGAGATGAGTAAATTTGCATCATTTTTATTTTTTTTAATGTCAATATTATATTTAATAACTTTGAATTATAATGAGGAAAAGTTTGGAAGTCGAGAAATTATCGTTCGTATCCCAAAAGCGCAGAAATTTTAAAATGTAAATTGAAAAAAAAAATAGTCGTCAAGCTCAACTTGACATTATGTGCAAGCGCATTTTTTATAGCTGTAGTAGCATTCTCTACACTTCGTGGACGAGATTATTTTTTTTCTTTTTTTTTCTTTTCACCAAAATGACAATGTATCGGGGATTCTGAAAAAATTGCAGCAATCTAGGGGGGTAATTTCGCTATAGTACCATGGAGTGGGCCAGGATTTTCATACACTCCAAAGGGATATCGTATTCAGGTTGTAATTCCCGGTATTATAGGGGTTGAGCTTAGTTTAGAACGCAAGGCTGACGATGAAAGGGATCAATGGATTTACACGAGGTTTGAGCCTCTCGGAAACTCGAGAAGGGAGCCCCCGAGTTTTGGGGTTCATTGAAAATGTAATGAATACGTTTAAGAGAAGAAATGGCTCAGAGCTTTTCTTGACGATTTTTTATCATAGAGCTTTTAGCTCGGGCTGAATGCGTAGTTTCCATGGCTGCTTAAGGCAGAATTCCAGTCTAGAGGCCTAAATTTCGGGTGTTTTTTTCGAGCTTGGTGAAAAAAAAAAAGAAAAAAATATTTTTAGTATCCATTTTTTAGGCTTTTTACGTTTCAACAAACAACCAAAAAATTAGGGCCGGGTTGAAATTCCAAACTTTGAATGATCAGAACGCTCAAAACTCCGAAAGAATACAACCGAAAGACAAAAACTCCGAAGGAATTTTATACGAAAGATCAAAACTTCGAAAATCCGAACACCGTCAAAATAATTCGGCCATAGAAGTTTTAAAAGATTCAACATTTTCAATAAATCGACGAATTATTTCAAGAATTTTTTTTTACTAAGGAGAGATATACACCTAGATGGTCGAGGGCGAGGATTTAGAAGCTATGAACATTCCGTCGACCGTAGAAGACCTACACTATGGGCCTGGTATCGATGATTCCATGTAAGTTGACAAATTTCATGATTTATTCATTTCCAAATTTTCAAACGCGTTTTTCTCAAAACCACGTTTTTCAAATCGGTACCCAAACTTTCTCGAAAACCAATGAACCGATTGCCTTGAGGTTTTTTGTGGTTATTCTATACACCATTATCTAGTACTTGTCATAGGGTTTTTTTCCGTTACGTAGTTTTTGTTTTATAGGCAAAATAATAACTAATTTTTGGCCCAAAAATCACTATTTATGTTCAAACGTCCGCCATGTTGTCATAAATCGATATTTTCAAAATCGGCTATGACAAGTACTAGATTATAGTATCTAATTTAATAATCTTTTTGGTTTTTTTTTCAGATGATTTTTGAACAAACGCCAGTGGGTACCGTATACGCAGATTTTTTACGACGCTCCAAGGATCATACAATATCCTTGTATATTTTTGATATTTTTAAATAAAGAAAATTTAACATATTTTTAAATGTATGTACTTTTAGATAATTAAAACCCCAATCCGAATTTTCAAATAGTTTTCCTTGAAAAAATTCATAATTGACTTTTTTCCGGCTCCTAGGTGTATATCTCCCCTTAAGAAGTGATTTGACGTCAATTTTGAAATTTGTCTAGAAAATGTTATACGTTTTACATAATTCACAGTCAACTGTATAGACTTTCGCTGGCATGATCTTGACGAACCTTGTAATTTTGGAACATTGAAATTAGGAATTTTAAACCGCCGGCGCATTCAACGTTCGGAATTTCAAACCGGCCCCCATGTCAAGATCGTGCCAGCGAAAGTCTGCCCAGTTGACTGTAAATTATGTAGAACGTATAACATTGTCTAGACAAATTTTAAAAATAACGCAAAATCACTTCTCAATAAAAAAAATCTTTAAATAATTCGTGGATTTATTGAGGATTTTGAAACTTTTAAAACTTTCATAGCCGAATTATTTTGACGGTGTTCAGATTTTCGGAGTTATGCTCTTTCGTGTAAAATTCTTTCGGAGTTTTGAGCGTTCTGATCATTCAAAGTTCGGAATTTCAACCCGGACCCATCTTGAATTCATGAATATTAAAATTCCGAGTTTCAAACCGTCGGAGGATCCAATGTTCGGAATTTCAATCCGGTCCCAAAAAAAGTGCTAAAAAATCAGAATTGTAAAAGTTTCGGGCTTTTAAATATGGCCATAAAAAAGGGTTGAGGCGGTTGATTCTAAAACTCTAATTCATCTGAACCAGAAATGAAATCAATTTTCTTGATCAATAAGGATGTCATTATGGAAGATACTGACGAGAAAAATAAATTTCAACGGGGAGTGTCTGAAAAAAATGAATTTTTCGCCCTTTTTTTAAAATTAAATTCAAAAAATACTAATAATGATAATTTTGCAATGCACGAGGTAGAGATCATAGAAGGCCATATACTGAAGGTCCATACCAAATTTGAAGTCAAGCGGTTGAATAGAACTCGAGAGCTTATGTCAACCAGGTTGAAAAAAGTAGTTTCGAGAAAAACGCGTTTCAAGTTTCAATTTTAAAGGTCGATCATATTCTGGTCTCTTTTGTTGGTGAAAATATTGCGAATTTCGAAATTTTCTTTTGCGGACATATTTTTAAGAGTATATATTGTACTTTAAGAAAACGCTAAAAAAGTCGATTTTTTTCCGGACGAATACTGCTTTGGTGTAATTTCTTCTGTGGATTTCGGACAATCGTTTGGTATCTGAAGGGATTATAGTTATGTATAAGTTATAATTATAATGAGAGTTATGAATATAAATATTAATTATAAATATATATATATATATATTATATATATATTATTTTTATATATATATATATATATATTTATATAATATATGTATATACCAGGTGTGTAAGTATGAAACCGGAATTTGCCCATAGGTGGCTCTACATGTCGATGCAGTTACCGACACATCACGTCAGCGGTGTCTTGTTATTGTATTGATATCCGACAAAGATTTCCAACTCACAATAACACGAGTTTCATTCAGTAGCATTAGTTTATTAGAGATAAACATGTCGAGTTTTGTGCCAACAAATTACGATTTGCGGACAGCACTACTTTTCTGTTTTCATCTGAAGAAAACCGCAGCCGAATCGCATCGAATGCTTGTGGAGGCGTTTGGTGAGCATGCTCTCGGTAAAACACAGTGTTTCGAGTGGTTCAAACGGTTCAAAAGTGGCGATTTTGACATGAGGAACGAAGAACGTGGAAGACCACCGAAAAAGTTTGAAAATGCTGACCTGCAAGTCTTGTTGGACGAAGACGACGTTCAAACACAACAACAACTGGCGGATCAGTTAAAGGTGACCCGAGAAGCCATCTCCCTTCGGTTGAAAGCCATGGGAAAGATACAAAAGGTGGGGAAATGGGTTCCACATGAACTCAACGAAAGACAGCAGGAAAACCGCAAAACATCATGCGAAATGCTGCTCGCCAGGTTCAAAAGAAAGTCATTTCTCCATCGAATTGTGACTGGCGATGAAAAGTGGATATATTTCGAGAATCCTAAGCGCAAAAAGTCATGGGTTACTCCGGGTGAACCATCAACATCGACGGCAAGACCAAACGGCTACGGACGAAAGACAATGCTGTGTGTTTGGTGGGATCAGAAGGGCGTAATCTACTACGAGCTGCTGAAACCTGGGGAAACTGTCAATACTCAACGCTACCGACAACAAATGACCGATTTGGATCGAGTTTTGCGTGAAAAACGACCAGAATACCAACAAAGACAACACAAGGTGATTTTGCTGCATGACAATGCACCAGCACACAAAGCAAAACAGGTCCAGGAAACGATAGAGTCGTTCCGTTGGGAGATTCTTCAGCACGCGCCTTACTCACCAGACCTTGCCCCATCCGATTACTACTTGTTTGCATCGATGGGACACGCACTTGCTGAGCAGCGCTTTACTTCTTACGAAGATGTACGAAAATGGCTCGATGACTGGTTTGCCTCAAAAGAACAACAGTTCTTTTGGCGCGGAATCCACAAATTGCCAGAAAGATGGGAAAAATGTATAGATAACGACGGACAATACTTTGAATAAGTTACTTTGTATCATATCATTACAATAAACGTGTTTTTTCTGTACAAAAATTCCGGTTTCATACTTACACACCTGGTATATTATTATATAAATATATATATATTAAGTATAATTTCATACAGTTACTAAGCTCCAAAATAAACACAGAAAACTATTCCCGAACAATATGCAAACTTTTGCGCAGCCTATGATGAATTTATGTAAAATAAGCGGGTTGCAATCGAAAAACATCCTAAGCAGAGCAAAAAAGTCCATAAATTATCCTTACGCGCATCTAACTACCGAACTACGTTGTTTGCAGTTGAAAAACAGAGCTTTTTTGCCACGTGAGCGAGTCCCATATGGCTCCAGTGGGTCGCTGGTTCAAGGTGGGTTGGGCTTTTTGTTGTGTGTGGATGATTCGTGGCGAACCACTGCAGCTATTCGTCTCTACGAGATCTCATTTTCATTCCTAATAAGAAAAAAAATTACGTGGGACATCCTCGACATGTTTTGATTAAAGGCAAATTTGTGGCAGCACGTTGCGGAAAAAAAAATCCACACCGTGTTTACGAAGCTTTGGGGAATCAGCCTCCGAACGCTCTCCGGCGTAGGATTAACTTTTTTTTACCATCAAGAGAAGCCCTCGCAGAAATGAACCGATAGAGGTATTTATTCTCTGTCCTGCTTGCAGGCAACTATGAGACAACATTTTATTATTTCGCGAGGAGAAAAATATTGCGTTTTTTTTCCTCACAGCAACGATGATCGCTAATTTATTTACACGCGCGTGTAGGCGAAAATAGTGAATAATCAGTGCTGTATTCACTGTGATTTTTGTCTGTCGGGGAACTTTATTTATTTATTTATTTATTTGCGAATTATTTAGATTTTGAATTATTTGGAATTTTTATTTATTGTACGAAATGTTTGATTATCAATCAGCAGTTTGGGAGTTTTCATTCGTTCTGTTCTATTTCTCAGATTCCATTTATTTCCAAACTTACCACTCAATCGTATCTTTACACTTACAGGATTATCATTGACTCTTCATTGAGACATTTATATTTAGTCACGATTTTGACACACTCGGTCAATTTGACTCGGATAGTACTTCATCCACCTGCCATTAACAACCCTTCGGACGGTTATCATTGAAAAAAATCCGGGATACACTTTAAACATTTCTTAAGGGGCTATACCAGTGTGACACTTTCAAAAAATTGATTTTTTTGTTTTTTTTTTTACATTTTGTACTTTCAAGAATATATTGTAAACATTTCAAGGCCGTATCTCTATCATTTTATCTTGCAAAAATCGGTAGATAAATCTTTAATCGCGTTTTTCTCGAAATGAGATTTTTCAAATTTGATGACATTGTATCTCAAGGAGTAATTATCTGATTGACTTGAAATTTGAACTGAGTACTCTTGAATATATTTGATCTACAATGACGTAGGATATTTTTGATTGGATGAAAATTGACGATTTGGCATTGAAAAAAACGACAATTTTGTAGGCAAGAAAACAGACTTTTTTCATAACTACGCCATTTTGTTAGATTTTGATACTTTTCGAAAATCCTACGTTATTGTACAGGAAATACCTTCCAGTTTAACGACAATTTTTCCTTTTTCGGTTTCAGCTACTCAATCGGCCGGAATCATCTCAGCAGTGGAGGAACTTTTTGGCGCCTCCGAAGGCAGCGCATAAGTCGCTTGGACCTCAATATTTTTCTATGAAAAAATTACGTAATATGGGTCGAACATAGCCAAATGTATTCTTAATTTTCCGAAACATTTAATTGAGTACGTTTCTTTCAAAAAATTCCCGAAAATCACCCAAATGTTCAGCGTTCACGCTGGTATAGCCCCTTAATATGTCCGCATGATTGAAATTCGCAAAATATCATATTAACCCTTCAACTGCACACTGGGTCATTTTGACCCCATTTTTTTTCAACTGACTATTTCGCAAAACTATTCGGCCGCAGTGCGGCTCTCGAATGTCCCCCCACTCTTACTCCATAGGTGGACACCCGGCCCCCATCCTACATCCTGCCCGTGTACTGAGGACAGCTGTCGAAAAAGGACCGGGGGTCAAATCGACCCCGTTTATGCAGTAGGGCAGTGAAAGTGAAAATATGTTTTTTTGCGAAATTTGGTATTTTATCACTATTGCCATATTAACTATTATATTATATTACTTATATTTATATATATATATATATAAGTATCTATATCAGTATAATTTATCTTATATTCAACTATACATTATTTATTTTATTACTATATTAACAAACCACATGTAAGTGAGTCACGATAGAAAATGCTCATAGATACTTTTTTCTTTGCGCTGCTATAGTAAATTATGTATTTAGAATGCCGATCATAAAACTAAAAGCAAGTGTCCGTTATTTAGGAGGGCTGTGTGCAACGAGCACCGAATGTACTTATGCGTTGATTGCGGTAAATGTGAATATTAATAAGTCATTGAAGTAAAAAAATGCGGAAAATATACGTATTCAACAATGAGTGTGTCGAAGGAGACGATTTCTTTTCATTTTACACTATCCCGAAAATCCTCAAATTCAAACCCCCGAATAAATATACTTTTTGGAAAGATGGTAGGCACTGTCTTTTTTGGTATCTACCAACCGTCCTCTTCAAAAACCTCAAAGGACTTTTTCAATATTTTGAAAAAAAAATGTTCTTTTTCCCGCAAGTACGTATTTTTCAACGCATCTCCTACTTTGAACGAATGCCTGGACGCTTGATTTTTGTTTTTCTTAAAAGAATAAATGTTAAGCCATAAAATAAGGATCATCGACTAAAGAAAAACGTCTCTACAAAAAAATGCATATTTACCTACCTACGACTTGAAAAACGTCTGGGGTCGAATCGACCCCATATGCAGTCAGATGTTCGTGGCGGAAGTGTGCAGTCGTATGTTTGAAGGGTTTGAAACCAATTATTAAAATTGTTCATTTTTGGAAAAATGAGTATTTTACTGAAATGTCTTCTGGGTCGAAATGACCCAGTGTGTCAAAATAGGATTAAGGTATATTTAAGGCCACTCTAGAGGCCGAAAAAGTAGGCTTTTTGGGGATTTTTTTTTTCAGAAAAACTACAAAATAAATCGAGATTACAAAAAGGGTGTTTATCATACATATCAGTAACTGCACACAATGTTTTTTTTGAAGCGATTAATTTCAAAATGGCGGCTGTGCAGCGTTTATCTCAAAAATACATTGTTCATGGAAGTACGTAGGATTTTTTTCATCTTGCATAGTTCATTTGTTATTAACAATTATCTGACGATTTTTTAGGCAAATTTCTGGAAAGTGAAAAATTTCGTCAGATAATGGTTAATAACAAATTAACTATGCAATGTAAAAAAAAATCCTACGTACTTCCATAAACAATGTATTTTTCAAGATATATTCAACATTTCGAGTGAATCGGTTGAAAATTGTCTGAATTATGTTTCCGGCCAACTCAAGGCGTTACCCCCACTTGTAGCGCAAAAAAGGCCTTTTTCATGAATTTTTTTAAAGAGAACTACAAAACTTTTTTAATCGATCAATATACCATCTTAAAGAACACATCTTGAAGAACTTTCAGTAATTTTTTTATTGAAAAATATTACATTGTTTAGTGGCAAATGGCCGTCAATGAAATAATGTTTTTATATACACGGTTTGCGGTGACCAACATTGCGGCGAAGTGGATCATCTGAAAAAAAATGCGGATGGATTTAGTCAAATATAAGGATAAACTAGTCTTTAATCGAAGGATTTTAAAAAATATTCATTTTTCACAAAATGGCGGACAGTCAAAGTTAACGGTTCGATTCTAACGAAAAAAAACGGCCGTTTTTTGGCTATAAAACGGCCATTTTTTTTTTCGAAAAAAAAAAAAATCGAACGATTAAAGACTACATTTTTATGTATTAAATAAGCCTGCAAGATTTCAAGAAGATCGGTTCATTAGTGTTCGAGTAATCTTGGTCACCGACTTCAGAAATGCCATTTTGAGAAAAACGCGTTTAAAGTTTCAATTTCAGTTTACACGAAGAAAATATTTTTTTTTGTAAACTTACATAGAGTCATCTATTCCGGGCCCATACTTCTGTATGGGCCCGGATACTTATACTTAAAAAAAATGCAATAAAAAAAATCGATTTTTTCAAAATCGCAAGTGGGGGTAACCCCTTAAAAAATGCATTTTTGAGATAAACGCTGCACAGCCGCCATTTTGAAATTAATCGCTTCAAAAAAATTATTGTATAGAGTCACTGATATGTATGATAAACACCCTTTTTTGTAATCTCGATTTATATTGTAGTTTTTCTGAAAAAAAAAAATCCCCAAAAAGCCTATTTTTCGGCCTCCAGAGTGGCGTAACCCCTTAAGGATGTTTCGGAAAAAAAATATGGTAATGAGAGCGTCACATTACTTGATTAGTGCATTTCTCTATCAAAGTTGTCCATCCATGAAAACCTCCATGCAAGACACGAGGATATCACGGACGCAATACGGATGTTTGTAGCCCATACAATTATTTTTCCCGTCGCCAACAGTTTAAAAGCTCTCGAAGTTACTTTTTTTTCTCCACGAAACAGAATCCCGATGGGCTTGACTCGGCGGCTGATGGTTAAAGGGTGAAATCCAGCGGATAATTCCGAGCACGTCACGTTCGCTTAATAGATGCCCACACCACGAGAGGATCGAGTTCATAAAGCTTATTTGACGAACCTCCGACGGAGAAGGTAAATAAATTTAAAAAAGCAAAAAAAAAAACAAAAACAAATGGGGACACGTCCGTCGCAGTTCGTCTGGGCGGCTGAGTCGTGAGGGTTGTGCTTCGTGTTCTCACGAGTGAAGGTGGAACGGTGAACGGTACAGTGCCAAAAGTGGGGGTGAGATAGGAGTACGCGATACTCACTCGACGGCACAGTTTGGTACGCGCGCGCGTCAAGAACGGCCGACCCAACGTCGACCGTAACCACTTCAACGGTGAAAAACGACAACTTGTATACGTTCAAAAAATAATCGCGACTCTCGGCCTTTTTGTGAAATGTCGAAAAAACGTCGCTTTTCCGCCGTTTACCGGCTTATAAACTGGTCGATGTAAAAAAACGAACTATATACACGTCGATGTATCGAAAAAAAAAAAACAAAGAAACAAAAACAGTGATTGAGTGCATCGATGATGCCAGTTACTTTTGAGCAATGGAATTCCATTATTTCAACTGTCCAAAGTTAGTTGGAAATTATCGAGCGCTTTGAATGTTTGTTTAAAAACTGAATTCATTAGGAATATGGGATACGGCGATCATTGATGAAATTAATTACAAATGGGGTTTAAAAGTAGTTTCGTGTAAAGCAAATCGGAGTGGGCCGGATTTACGAACATGATTCGTCGTTTGGAACAGTCCGATGTAATAATAACATTTGCAATAACGGCGATAATAATAATAATATAAATGATACCTTTTGGATGGAGCACAGGTGCGATACCATACTCGATGCCTTATTTTTTCAACGCTTAGGGATTGATTACACACGATTATTGGAAAAGTTGAACAAGCTCTCAACAAGTGGTGTAATAAGTCCCGGAGATCGGTGAAGGAAACGCTGGATATATTTTCTCAATCGGTGTGTCTTGCTTTTTCTTTTCCTCATAGATAAGGACTCTCAATGTCAATATCGATTCTTCATGTTTTCGGTGAGTACGAGATGCGGGAGAATACCGAATACGACAGTTTTTTTTCTGGATTTACGAGCAGCCCTTTTGGATAACTCGAAGATTTTGGAAACTTTGGTTCAATAAATATTTGCGAGCTCTCCAAGCGAAAGGGGATGAACATTAATATTTTGTGGACGAAGGATATGAGTATGGGAAAATTACATTTGAAATTGTATTTATTTAACAAAAATGACTTTTTGTAATGAAATGTAAATAAACGTAGAATTTCATCGTGTGTAATAGTCATTATTCAATATCTAGTTTTCGGGTTCGATGGATTTATTATTATTATTATAATTATTTTAGTAATTAAAATTAACGTTCTCTCATCCGAGTGGAATATCCATCGGCTATTTATGAAGAAAAAAAATCAAATCCAAAGGGTTGCTCGTTATAGCAATTTGCAGTGACTGTAAATTTGTGGGTGCCCGGACTGAAGTTTAATTAAATAGGTGGCCGATCGCGTGTCGGCTCATACGTTTGAGCGTGGTCCCGTAGCTGGTTCGATACGCTTATGATTATAATATTCAATTGAAAGATTATTTTAACGTAAGATTTTTCAAATATTTTCGAAAATATTGTAGATCAAACTTTGTCGAATTTAAAAACCATTAACATTGTTTTTTATTTAAAGTTTACTGTTTTTAAAATGTATTTTAAAGTACGCACTGAATACATTTTTTGTATGAATTATTGTAAATTTTGAATCGAAAACATAACGAGGATAAAGTAGGGGAGGGGGGGGGGCTACTCCATTAACGATTTTGTGAGCTCACGGCGCGCGACGGAGTCTGCGGAATTTTAAAAAATATAGGGTCGACGGGTTTTTTAAATGTCCTATGTAATGATACCCTACTCGATGGGTGCGAATGTATTCTTTTTCATTTGTACGAAGAAAAACTTGAAAAAGTGATTTACGATTTTGTTGACACGAGATAAGGTATATATAAAATCTCCGCCTGTCAAATTGAAGCGAGGGTGGTAGCGCACTGTGGGGGCGGCAAAGCTCTGCTTCTATGGACGGACGAATATAACGAACTTATCAGGGTTTCTAGTGGCTACGGAAAACTGAAGACGAGAATCGATTCGTCTATTGTTTTCGGTTAATTATTTCGATCGGTGTTTATTAACGGTGATAATACTTTCATCCAAAATAGTATTCCAAAGTTAGAATGAGAATTAATCTGGGAAAAAGGACCGTCGTTAAAATCGAAATTCCTTGCCGAAATTATTATTGACATAGTCGAAAACGTTTCAATATTAAAATCAAGGGTATAGGAATGAATATATTTTGAATTCAATCTGTAATTATTAGCAGAGTACCCAAACTTCTTCAACAAGAAGATGTATAGTATTTTTATTCATAAATATTTGTCTATTGAAAAAAGTGACATTCAAAAAAATATAAAAATATTTGTCTATTAAAAAAAGTGACTTAAAAAAAAGTTTGAATATTATAATGTTACGAAAAATATATAATATGACAAATATTCTATATAAAAAATTCAGTTATGTTTAATTTCGGGACTTGAAATGTTGCACCAGTAGCTCTTCAATTTCGACCGTTAAGGGGGTCTGTAACGGGCAAAAAATTTATTTTTCTGCATTTTCTTAAAAGGCCACATTTTTTTTACCGGGGCTCTATTATACCTCGATATCGTTGTTAATTTTTTATTTTCTTTCAAATTCAAATTTACGCGATATGAGTTCAATATATGCTCAATAACATACCTCTTTTCCAAATCCCAAATAAGTAATCTGGCAGAAAAAAATCGGAAACTACTTTTTTTCAGCCCGTTACAGTGGTGTCCTCCCTTAAGTGCTTCGTCAATAATTATTGCAGGATATTACCATCACTTGTGAAAATACGGCGTGATATTTGAATATATAGTCCCCGTATTAAAAAATAATAACTAACCTTTTTTCAATTCCATCGCTCATTGGAACTGCCTCTGAAACGCTATTATTCTCAACTACGATCCATTATTAAAATCCTTCTTAGCCAATCTTTAATCAACAATTCTTTTTTCCCCTTTAAAACGGTGGCAGCAAAGACCACGGCGTCGAATATTTTTTATTCCATTAGCATGCAGGACGCGATGACTCTTGGCGACTGAAATTTCCTGCTTGATGTACAGAGTCACGAGAAATGCAACCTCAAAGACGTGGGGTTGGGCTGTGGGGGTGGGGTGGGTGAAGGCCAGGGTGGCGTGGAAGTGCTCGATGGATTGTAAAATCGGTGGTAAATGGCTTTAAAGGTGCGCGACAGAAATGCGGTACGTGTGTTGGCAGGATAATGGCCGTGAATGTTCGTGAAATGACGAAAAAAGTCGGAAGCCATTAAATGGATATAGAATAGGCCAAATTGTACGGTTCGTCTGGAAAAAAGGGTTTCGATGCTGTCGCTTCGTCGGGCCCGGACAAGTAACTTTTCGAATCCTGATAAGAGCTTTCCACCAAAACGAAAAATATGGTCGCAATACTCGGCCGGGTATAAATGATGGTGACAAAAAAAATGAAAGTTCTCGAGACACGACGAACAATCCTTGTAAAGAAGAAATTAAAAAAAAATTTAACGTGACATCGGAAATTGTCGGTTCCTTCCATTATATCCTATTGATCGCACGTGAGGCTATTGAAAAAAAAATTATTTTTCAAATTTATAATAAAGATCGAATCGTGTATGTATATTATCGTGGATATACATCGTTCTAGACATTTGAATATATATATATATATATATATATATATATATATATATATATATATATATATATATATATATTTATATTTATATATATTACTGCACGGAATATTCATTTTTTAAGTGAAAATTCATCGAGGATGTTGAAAAAGGACCTTGTGACTCCACTTCAGTTATTTTTTCATCGTAATGCTGGAGGAATATCAAAATTGTGATTGTAAATAAACTATAAGACAGTAATTGGTAGGGTGACATTCTTATTCTATTTATATTCAGCATCATTCTAGACATTTGAAAACAAGTCGATTACAATGCGAAACGTATTGTCGCATACGCGTCGATTTTTTACTGTTAGATTTTTTTGAATTTGCTTTCTGTGATTCATCTAGTTGGTCGTTCTATTTTGATAATCTCAGGTTGTTGATTACTAAATCGACTTTGATTCATCTAGCTGGTCGTTCTATCTGATTAAACTCAAATTCACGATTATTAAAGCAACTTTAATTTATCTAGTTGGTCGTTTTCTTTTGATTGATCTCACATTGTCGATTATGAAATCGACTTTGATTTATCTAATTGGTCGTACTATCTTAATTAATCTCAGATTGTCGATTTAAAAATCCATAATCTCTGATTCATCGAGATAGAACGTCTGATAGATAAACTCGGTTTGATAATCGACAACAATCTGAGATTAATCGAGATAGAACGACGAAGAAGATGAATGATTTAATAATCTGAGATGAATCAAGATAGAACGACCAACAAGATAAATCATTCACAAGTCCATTACTGCACTTAGCATCAAGGTGGTGGAGTGCCTCGTGGCACATACATAGATATCCATTCGAAGCAGTTAGTGTCAGATAAAATGTAAGTTCAGCCAGCAACTACCGTCTACACTGAAAAATCAAAGAATTTCACTTCTGCTCATACGTCAAAGTTACCATGCCTCAAGAATCTTAACCAGCCCTGGTGCACATTGATTTTATTTTTCGTCGCCCCAAAATCCAAATGCTCGGTCGAACGAGCCTCGAATAGCCTCGAGTTAGCCATAACTAACAATCAGAAGTAAGTGAAAACAGTTGTTCGTCTTCGATGGTGCATCAGAAAAAAAATATTCTTTTCCAGCATCGTTTTTCCGACCATCATTATTTTGCCGCAACATCGAAACTTCGGGATCTTCTCACTTTGGACGCTAAAAAAGGCTATTTTCATGCTTTTCTTGATAGGTTTATATTATAGATATTGATTTAAAAGTTACAATTAATAAATACACTTTCCAAATTATTTATTTATTTAAGTCACTATTTGTAGGCGAAATTGGTAGTTAAAAAAATGTCCTACAAAAATTGTAGGTCTGCGCTGTTGACGAAATGTCGGAGATGGATCATCCGAAACAAAAAATCAAACGGTTTTAGATTCTGTATGTTAAGGGCGATAGCGCATATCACACGATTTTTTATAAATGCAAAAATAACAAAATGGCGGACATTTTTCGAAAAAAAAAAAAAAAAAAAAAAAACCTGTTTTTTTCACCGTTTTTGGCAAAAGATAGTAAATATAAAAAAAAAATAGAATCTTTGATATGCGCTATATCTATAGTTGTAAAGAATACGTGGTTCAAATTTCATAAGGATCAATTTAGTAGTTCCGAAGATTTTATCAACAAAGTTTCATGTTTAAACTTTGTTTGGGTTACATAAATACACAAACATTTTTTAAATGTATTTCGAAAGTGTATTTATTAAGTGTAACAACTTTTGTGTCAATATCTATAACATAAACCTATCAAAAAAATTCACGAAAACCCCCTTTTTTCGTGTCTAAAGTGAGAAGACGCCTTAACGAGCGGATGCAAACAAAAAACGTTTGTTTTCTTTCGCACTATCTTGGAGCAAAAAATGAGCGTAAGGTTGGAGCGATCGATGCCGAAAAGTGCTAACGAGAAAGTGCAGGTAATGAGGATTTCCTCGGGTCTGGACCGTGCTTAGCCGCCCCAAGGGTCAATTGTGTTTGCAACCCTTGAATCAATTTACGATGTAACAACACGCTCGCGACTGATCCTCTCGATTCCTCGTTAGTGCTTCGACGTGGTGAAAATATCCAACACTTACGAGTGAATCAACGACGACGCCCACCGGCTGAGATCAAATGATCAAACGCTGCTCATAATTCTTGTTGCAGAGTAGCGGGATAAGTCGGGAAGACCCGTCATCATTAAGCTCCGAAGAGAAGAAATCTTGATAAAACGAAATAGGGCCGAAAAAACAGGGAGGCTCGAATGATGTCGGGGTCTGGAATCAACGCGACTCAGGGCAACGTAATACCGTTGAATAATTGGGAACGACGTGACGCGAGAACCATCGGAGATGGAAGATTACCGAGTGTGGCTCACAATGTAGCTTTCGAGCTGATGAATACGAGCGTCGCGACGTCGACGAGTACAACGTCGACGACGACCGCGAACAATTCCAGCGTCGGTACAACGGACAATGGCAGCATTCTCGAAGGCCTCATCGTGCCACTATACGTCATTATATTTCTACTGTCGGTGATCGGGAATTGTCTCGTGCTAGTCACTCTCGCCAGGAACAAGAGGATGAGGACCGTCACGAATGTTTACCTGTTGAACCTCGTACGTATGTGATACATGGCTTTCTAGCGATATACCGCACGTTCATTCCACATGCCTGTTCACGTCTACAGGTTCATACACATTTATCGGAGATCAATGAACATTTTGATTCGTTGGCGAATGACGGGGGCATGGATAGAGGATTGATTTCCGCGACAATCAAGTAGATTGCTTTGCTAAATCGAAATTCACCCGACTGTAATCGGAAGCGTTCATTTTCTAGGTATGCAATCATTTGGTTCGAGCCTTAGTTGCAATTGGATGACTCAACCCCATGATTTATCCAACCATTCAAGATTGAGATTTGGATAGCTAAACTTTGCTTATCGGAAGCGTTAAAGGGTCACTTTGGACCGTAAAAAAACTATTTTCATTATTTTTTTCATAGGTTTATATTATAGATATTGACATAAAAGTTGTTACACTCAACGGGGTCCTCTAGTTTCTCGGCTGTTTTTTTACGGCTTTTTCAATAATTTTTTACGGGCAAAGCATCGAAATAATCAATCTCATTGTTTTTGCACAATCTTTATTAACATTTAAATAAGCTTTACAAATTTTTTGAAGTCAAAATATATAATAGAATAAACGTTATAGTGGCCGACAGGAAGACATCACGTAAAAGAGGTGCTTGACGGTGACCAAGATTGCGGCTGTTCTGCTTATCTGAAATCAAACAACCAAACTGCATTTTAATCTTCATATTTAAGACTAGCGATTGAACTAGAGTGAATTCTAAATTACAAAAATTGACTTTTTTATACACTTTTGAAAATTACATTATATTTTTTACTCATTTTTTCTTAAGTTTTTCGCTCGTACAAAAAAAAACTATCGAAGCAATCATGATAATCCTAGTTCAATCGCTGGCTTATGACATATTTAAAGATGCTGTATAAATTTGAACAAGATCGGTGCAGTAGTTTCTGAAATATCGTGGTCACCGTTTCGAAAAATGGTGTTTCGAGAAAAACGCGTTTGAAAGTTCGCGCATGTGATTTATTCTTGTGAACCACATCGAATATCGAAAAATCCTTTGGCACACATTTTCTACACATGTTGTAGATGTGATTTATGAAAAAAAAAAATCGATTTTTTTCGACCCGAGAAACTAGAGGACCCCGTTAATAAATACATTTTTGAAATACATTTAAAAAATGTTTATGTATTTATGCAACCCGAATAAACTTTAAACATGAAACTTTGTTGATAACATCTTTGAAACTACTGAACCGATCCTTATGAAATTTCAACCACATATTCTTTACAACTATCGCTATAGCGCATATTAAGGATTAAAAAAAATTTTGATATTTACTATTTTTTTGCCAAAAACGGTGAAAAAACACGGTTTTTTTGGTTTTTTCATGTATAAAAAATTGTATGATATGCGCTATAGCCATTAACATACTGAATATAAAACCGTTTGATTTTTTTGTTTCGGATTATCCATCTCCGAGATTTCATCAACAGTGCAGACCCACCATTTTTTTAGGACATTTTTTTAACTACTATTTTCGTCTATAAATAGTGACTTGAATAAATAATTTTTTTAAAATGTATTTCGCAAATGTACTTATTACGTGTAACAACTTTTATATTGATATCTATAATATAAACGTATCAAAAAGTTCATGATAATGGCCTTTTAAGCGTCTAAAGTGAGAAAACCCCTTAATACGCTAGGTATGCAATGATTTGTCCGAGCCTCAGTTGAAATTGAATAAATTGACCGCCTGATTTATCCATCTATTCAACATTTACATTTGAATCGCTAAACTTTGCTTATCAATAATTTTTTATTAATTATCAGTGCAACCCAAGCTTCATAATCGACATATCTATCTGCACTTTTATTTTTTACCTGCACTGTTTATACCAGGCAGGTGTCATTGGACATTGTGTTTTTCGAAAAAAACTTTTCAGCTACATTTCATTCTATAATCATAAGAAACACCTCCAAAAAGTAACGAAAACTGTAATAAACTATTTTTGCAGATTTTTTAGCTTTGATGAAAGGGTCAAGGAGCTTCAGTGAGCAAAATATTACCATTTGATAAAAATGTATACAGTAAATTCTTTGTCATTTGCTGAATGTTTCCTCCTAATTTTAAAACGATCGTCTATACCGTTTGCATAAAATTTATAATTGAAAAAAAAACACTTTTTGCCTATGCCTATGCTTATGGCTGAATGGCAGTTTTACGCATGAAAACGTGTGAAAAAAAAGTGTTTAAAATGTTATATAAAACCCACAAATCACTCAGTACATTATGACAATTTTGTCATAATGTACTCCTTATGTTATCTGATCATAGGCACTCCCTATGTTACAAAGTGTTTTTCAATTGTAAATTTTGTGGGCCAACAACCGGATCGATAACTTGACAATAGTTGGTCTGAAAAATCAAAATGAAAAAGTTTTTTCATCTATGCAAAAGTAGTTTTCGTTTATAAATGTCACAAAATAATGGGTGTTTAAAAAGTGTTACTTTGGCGAAATTTTTACTTATATTCCCGGGCTTGAAAGATACTAAATGAAAAAACGGGTACGTACAACAATAGCTACTGCAATTACGGATTTTTTTAAATTAAAAATCTGACAGTTATAGCTAGAGTTATAATTTCCGCTAGGTCGAGAAAAGTCGTTTTTAGAAAAAATGCGATTGAATGTTTTAGTATACGTAAATCGTTGGGCTACCGGCTCTAAATTATCTGTAACTGGGTGAATTTTCAATATTTTATAATGAATTGAATTTTTTTCCAGATTCTTGAATATATACTTCAAAAAAATCAATTCTTTTCATCCTTCACAATGGTCCCTCCCCCCCTTAAGGTTCGTAATCTATGTCCACCAATTCTGCGTACGATAAAACTTTTGACTTGCAGCGAAAACTTGCGAGGTCGATCTCTCCGATTTCGATGAAATTTGGCATGCTTGTAGAATCGGTAAAAATAGGCCACACGTATTTTTTTTACATCTGTGGAACCCGATTTTTAAGGAGTGAGGTCTAGTTGGAACGTTAAAAAAAAGGCATTTTTCCGATTTTTTTTCGGCCAAACGATAAAATAATTTACAACAAAAGTTCTTCCGTTTAAAAGATATATATTTACTGTAAACATTATAATTTTTTTAAAGAAATATGTTTCAAAATAAGCCGATACGTATCAATGGCCGAGGACGCTGCAAAAAAAACAGGTTTTGCGGTGATCACTCTCACGCTGTGACGGATTATCTGAAACCAACAAAACAGGGGGGAATCTTTAGTTAATGATATAATGCTCCGGTTGAACGAAGGGTTTTGAAAAATTTCCATTTTTCACAAAATGGCGGACGTTGAAAGTCAAAAGTGTTGTTTTGACCAAAATTTCCCTTACAAAAATTGACTATAAAAAAAATAATTGTCCAAAAAAAAATCCTTCGTTCATCCGGAGGAAAACTATGTATAGAAGAAGTGATATAAATTTCAACCCGATCGGTAAAGCCGTTCTCGAGTTACATTGATCACCAACTTCGAAAACATGGTTTTGAGAAAAACGAGTTTAAAGTTTTCAATACGATTTGCGTGCAGATAAAATTTTTTTTTTTCTAACTTACATAGAGTCGTCTATTCCTGGGCCATATAGTTGACCTTCCTGCGCTTTATTAATTGCATCTGAAGCCATTTTCAGTTGCCGCCGAGCTACCCCCGCCTCTCGAGTGTTTTCCAGGGATCGCCGGTTAGCTTTCTCGACTCGAATACAATCTTCAGCCTTGGCAAACGCGTGGGCGTGTGGTCCCAACTTGATCCCCATGGCATGAAACACTGCTAGCAAACCTTATGTACCCTCGTTAAAAGTGCAGGTAGCGATGTAAGCGGCTATGCTGACGGTAGTATAGCTGGCAGGTAATGTTTTCGGCATGATCTTCCAAACGATTTGGTTAAACCATTCGTTGCTGTTCTGTGTGAATCCTCCAATGCACCTTTGCAACAATTCATCGTTTGTGAGACTTTCATAAATAGGTTTTATTGCATCGAAGACTTGCTTCGGCAACGCAGTGTAATCGTGTTTGAAAGACTTCAACTTCTTCTCGGCCTTTGCTTGTTGATATTTGCACCACGAGTCAGCACCTCGTGGACACTTGTGATGCTGCGGTTTCTCGTCGGTTGAAATCTTGTGATAGAGCGTAGCCCAAATGGCATCCTTCATTTTTTCAACCGAATCAGAGTTGTCACGAATAGCCTTGCCAAAATACACAGATAATTGGTCAATCAATTTAGCTGTCAGTTTCTTATATATATATATATATATATATATATATAGGTATGAAATACAATAAAGACCTTCAACGACCCTTTGGAGTCGAGCGCACAGCTGCCGCTACCTGTTTACTTTATATGGCTCAAACACGGCGTCCTTCAAAGTTATGTATTTCGGCGAATAATGGTCTGATTTACATTCAATTAGTCGGAAAATACTCGTAAGATATTATACTTTTAGAAAATGAAAAAAAAATCGATTTTTTGAAAATTCTAACTAGACCGCCCTCCTTAAGGGTTGAAACGCACCCTCAAAAATTGGGGTGTTTTCCATCGATAACGTTCTAACGATACGAGATATGAAAAAAAATTCAAATTGCAACAATGTTTAT
Source organism: Ophion slaviceki (assembly GCA_944452715.1). Taxonomy (NCBI): domain Eukaryota; kingdom Metazoa; phylum Arthropoda; class Insecta; order Hymenoptera; family Ichneumonidae; genus Ophion; species Ophion slaviceki. The sequence continues at coordinate 25,001,483 of OX101792.1, forward strand.
TTTTTCGTGTACTATACATCGGAGATGAGAACGATAACGTTATCGACGAAAAAAGAAAAACACCCCTATTTTTGAGGTTTCACCTCTTTAAAATCGAGTTCCCCAGATATAAAAAAATTCGTGTCGTCTATTTTTATC